>JAQFYM010001504.1:0-32965 GCA_034694785.1 Agrenia bidenticulata | reverse complement strand
TAACACAGGACAGGACACCGCAAACCCACACACTCACACACTCACACACACAGGTCATCAGCTCTTAATGTTTAGATGTTCCACAAGCCCTTGTTTGTAGACTTGAATCAGTTGAATCTGTCCTCTCCTCCTCTTTGGTTCGTGTCAAAGTGTTCAAAGGCTTCTAGGCTTCTATATTTTAATTTAACTCAAAGCTTTTGAATTATATTTGAGATCAAAGTCACTTCCCAGCTCGCTCCCTTTTCCTAACAGTTTTTAAAACCCTTCGTAACTCATAATTTTGAGATTTTAGAATTTAGAAGCTTGCTATTACTATGGGGGTTTAAGAAGCATAAGTATTATAAGTCAGTATTATAAGTCGCATAAGCGGGGACAGAATTCATGAGGTATTTAAATATGGAAGTGGAATGCATGTCCTCAAGTGTTTTATTACCGACTACCGACCTACTCTCCATTTCACACATTAATCCTCTCAAAAAGTTGGAAGGAAATGAGGCAGATTATTTCGCCATGAAAATATGAAATGTGAGG
Source organism: Agrenia bidenticulata (assembly GCA_034694785.1). NCBI lineage: Eukaryota > Metazoa > Arthropoda > Collembola > Entomobryomorpha > Isotomidae > Agrenia > Agrenia bidenticulata. The sequence goes on along the minus strand of JAQFYM010001504.1, from coordinate 32,434 downwards.
AATGGCTGGAATTGATTGGATAATGAGTCATATACAGCCAAGGTGTTCAGCGTCTCATTACAGATTACATTCTCAACCCCTTCTGGCATTTCAGCCACATTCCCAAGCTTAATTTAATCTCTTCATTTCCTCCAGTGGGGATAGAATTATTAATAAAGGTAGGCTGAAGGTACTAATTCTTTTATAATACAGGAATGTGCAATAAATTCATGATATATAAGTTTACAATTTTTCAAAATATTTTTTATTTGAAAAAAAAACCCAAAAAACCTCAACTATAGTCGTTTAAAAAAAAATAAGACTAGGAAGTTTAGAATCTACTCTTAGAACAAGAACTAGGGTTTCTTCCTTGGAGAAACCACTGTACTAAAAACGGGTGTACGGCAGTAGTGGCAATGTGTAGATACTATAGAGATTCAATTGTAAAGAATTTCTCCCTTAGGAACCAGATCCCCCTTTTTCGTATCGAATGAAGACAAGGGAACATATGCATTTGATTTCCTTTTAAACCAATGAAAACGAATTGAAGCTTCATCCCTTTGAAAGTCAGTAGATTATCATTATTTTTACATATGATTGTAAAGCTGGTCAAAGGTTAATTTCTCTGCGTATACCTGGGGACTCTGAATTCAAACGTGAATTTCGATCAACAATCTCTGAACGCAAGGGTTTACTAAGAATAATATAATTGGCTAACTAGTTAATATACTATTAGCATATGTTGTTTTTCTGAATGTAAGCAAGGAGAGATGCAAGTATGGGAAGTACGTGGGAACTAAATAAATAGCTTTAAAATAATCGCATTGTAGATCGTGTATGGGAAAATCGTTTAAAGTGAATTGGAATAGAATTAGCATTATTACATGATAGGGCTGTCGTGGAATTAGGATGAGGCCGGGTGCGTCTATCGTAATAAATAATGCTTCAACTACTTTAGAACCCATTAGCGATTCAATGTGCCATAACAGAGGATGAAAAATGTTCCTCGACATTTGTCTATTAGAACATAAAGGGTAGACTATCACCCGGTACTAACAACGGCTACTTAATATATTACAACCGGCACATTAACATCATCACGGTCCCATTAAATTGACCCGGACAGACGGCTCATACTCCACCAGAACAAGAGAGAAAAGACTAAAATGTGAAGGAAGCAAAAAATAATAATAAAGGCCAAACGCGGAAGAGCGGACGGCCTGAAGTGTTCCTCTATTAAATTGAATCTCATAATTGAATTAGATTTGTGGACAAATACATTGAATTCATCCGGAGCAGACTATGGACACACAGAAGAACGTACAATGGACCCTCGTACCTCTCATACATTTCAATGTGTTTCCATACTCGAAAGAGTGGAGAACAAGCTGAGTATAAAAATAGGGCTCTTATGATATCCATCCATATAAGTGGCTCTTCTATGAGAATGGGATGAAGATGAAGTATGGTGGATCTGTAAATCCATTTCCATTCATTCGGGTGTTGATCCTAATAGGATACACAGAGATAGAACAAGCAACCCGATAAAGGACCAGCAGCAGATGGGTTGAATTTGTAATCATTGAGTCCACTCCTGACTGAAATAGGGTGAGGTTCCTGCTATAAAAACACTTAGGAATTAATAGGACCAGATAGTAATGACTGCCCTAAGAACTCATGTCAAGATTCAATTCACAGGTCAATTCATCCCATCACAGAGTTGGGAAGAAGGCGTGTAGGTGAAATTAGGGAATAAAATATCGATAATAATGTCACAAGGGTCCAATAGTTGGGGACAATTTTTAATAACTACTTTTCATATCATTAGTTGATAAAGTATGTGTCCATCTCGATAATCTCTCTTGGGCCATACAGAGGTCCGCAGGAAGGTGTGTGAAAGTGTCATGGGGAATTAGGTATGAGTGAAGAAGGAAGAGTTTGGAGACATTATTGGGAGTAGGGGTCTGTTGTAACAAGTCTCTTGGGTATTCAATTTGGATGATGGAGAAGCCGTAGGTTGAGAATATTAGCTCATTGTACAAGATGAGACCTATAATTTCCCAGCATAAATGATGCCCCGACAGGAACAAGAGTGGAAAAAAATCGGTTTTATTCACTTCTGCCGGATCTCGTCGGGCCCATTGCATTGGAGCAGAGTTGGTTCAAACGGGCGGAGAACTGGTTTTCAGGCGGAGCTCTTGGCTGGCGTGAAACAAACCCTGCTCCCCCACCTTTGCTAATATCAAAACTCTTCTTCATTTTATATCATCATCATATCATTTCATTATATTCCTCCTTAGCCAACCTCATTATCCCTTACCTCCTTCTTTGTAATCATAAAACTAGTACAGGTCTGGGGATGTGGAAATGTAAATCTGGAATAGAGTTCAGCTGCTTCAGAAGCCCACCTATCACTTTTAACAATCCAATTTCGTCTGGAAACATGATACAAGAGTTTCTGTTTGTGATGATCACCTTTTCTTTTCATTAGGAGCATTAATCGGCCAGATACGCCCTTTAGTATCTCTCCATGCTATTCTCTCCTTGTTGAAGACCTACTAGGCAAAGTTCATGGCTCGTCTGTGAACTGTGTGTGCATGTATTTTGAATCGGTACTTTGTAAAGTGAGAAATCATCCTCGATATTCATTTATACGCATGTGGACAAGGGGGTAGATGGGCCCTCCTAGGGAACCCGAACTAGAAAGCAGTAAGTACCGTTCTTGGTGTTGCAGGAGATATTAAATAGCAAACACTCCGTGCGAACTCTCGTCTAATCATTTGAGATCGTCATCAACAGAGGAAGTAATAGGGGCTCTACAAATTGACCATATCAAATTAGACCCACCAACTGTGTCATTTTGACCAATTTTAATCATCTTTGCTCCTTAGGGCAGACTTTAGTGAGGGAGGTTGGTTATCTTGCCAATTGATGAATGAGTCAATTGCTCCTCAAGTTAGTTGTTGCAGAAGAGGATAAGGTCGGCCATCCTCTATTATTCGACGAAGACATTTGCACTCCCAACAACTCCTACTGACTTGGGACTCTTGGTATTTTCCTGCCAGTCAAGAGTAAAATAGTCTGCAGTTCTTTCTTCGAGAGCCGAGTGACTCAAGAAGAAGACCAACCCAAGCAACCTAGCTGAACAACTTTACCAGGATACTATTATATGTGCATCGAGACACAAAATACATACGAGTCTTGAGGTTTTTTGAGAAACGAGTTGACTTTACCTTCACTCCACTTCTTCGACAACTTCTGCATAACCACAACAAGAGGATCGGAGGAGTTTTTCTTGAACAGTCTATATACGAAGCAGTACTGAGTACATACTTACCTGAGCCACAAAAGTCGGAGGGATAAACACTAACAAAACAGATTTACACAACACCACACGTGTACATTTCTAGGAGAAGAAATTGGAAGTTGTAAGTGAACCTTTGGAAACTAAATCAGGGGGAACTTTAGTAATTGAATTAAATTGAAAAATTCAACTTACACAACCCGGATGAATAATTACGAGGACAAATTCCATTAGGAATAACCCCATGTTTACGAGCTGAAACAGTGAGCAAAATTCAAGCCGAGTAAATTCTGTGGGGCTTAATACCCTGTGAAATAGCAAAAGAAGGAAGAGTCAAGCCAATTACAGTTAAAATAAGTACCAGGGAGAGGAAATACATTTTTAATACCATCTATAATTCCGCCGAGTTTACATCGATACCAATTTGCAAGACAGTGGGGGAAAACCCGAGATAAATAGTTTGGACTTTAAAATTGAATACCTAGATAAATATCTAAAATAAATTGCCAACTAGTTGATAGTTGTTAACTGACAAAACATTTGTCATAAAACCAGAGGAACTAGCAACGGGGAAATGCCAACCATTGATTGATTTACTTGCATCAAGTCTTGCCCTTTTCTGGTCAATTTTGCACTCTTTACAAAAGCTCCAAAGTAGTACGGAGAGTACTAAAAAGTGTTCCTATTCAATTTTGTACCTATGCAACCTTTTGCATTGGATTGTCTCCTCCATAAGAAGGACAGTAGTGGAGTTGACATGACCGCACACATAGTTGACACTCCTCGTTTGTCATTTTTCCAGCAGTTGCAATCACGCTAAATCAATCTGTCGTCATTCAACTTCATAACTGACAGGGTTTATCAATCCTGTTGCCAATAACTCTTATCCTCTCCGTCTATCCCCTGCACTCTGCAGTCAGCAGTCGCATGGACAAGTCCAATCAATTTTCATGAGAATGGCAAATTTGGAAGTAATTTGAAAACAGCTTAGAAACATTAGCTGTCTTTCTCTGTCTGCCTAGTAAGTTGGTCAAGCTGAAAAAGCGGAGTGGAGTTGTTCTTGTCAGTTTATTAATTTGAAGTAACTGTGAGCCAATGCTGGGAGTAAATACACCACACGATCGATAACATATGTACTACCTGGGAGAATAAATATGAACACTCAGTTTTGTTTTGCATTTGCTCCTTTGAAATCAAAAGCCAGACATTCTTCAGCCACCACTCAACATCAACATTAGCTTTTGGGCAACCTCAATATTTCTATTCTTCCGATTTACCTTGAAACATACCTCACAAAAAGTACCTTAAGCAACAGGAGTTAAATAATAAATCAGGAATAAGGACATTTGATTAAAATCCTTAGGACTTATTGGACTACTAGTGCTTCGTGATCAGTGCTCGGTGAGAAACTGAATTTGTTCAAGTTGGTCTCACCACCAACATCTTTCTGTAGTTCCATGAAAATGTCGGACACAGAGTCTAAGGGGGCATCTGGAGAAAGGATGCCGTCCAGTAATGAGATCGACATGGAAATGGAAGATGATGACCAAGAGACTTACGTCGACACTTCAGACGAGGATATCGAGGACGAAGATGAAGACGTCGACTTAGATGACGAGCCCAGCAAAATATTAGAACAGGAGAGAATACGGAGGGATGCCCTTCATCAGCTTCACCAATCCTCTCTAATTAAAAACAATAAGACTGAGAAAAAATTGTCATTCAGTGTCGCCTCTCTACTCGGTAAAGATGAGAAAGACAGTGACGACAGCAATAACGACAAAAATTCCCTAAGGTAAACAAATCGATACATTACTTAATAACAAAGTCCATATTATTCATTTTCATATCCATTCATTTTGAATACGTAGTCTACGCTCAACTTCATAAACTGCTACCCACCGTATTATCAATTAACAATTCATTAACTCCCAGCTTAATAGACGTCCCACTACTAATATGATTCCTCGGAGGTGATAAGAACGCCCATGTCATCCTAGTAGCCCTTACACCCTTTTGTGGATCCACAAAAGCTATATGCTCTCTTATAATACACATCTCCAAGAAAGGAGTCTTGAGACTCAGGGCCCTACGTAGCAGTTCTTTACCAGTAAGGGATATAAAAATATAATTTATAGGCTGGAATAGTATAGGAGATATTACGCAATGGAACGGTATGTCCCGTAGAATCATAGAATAAATCTTTTATGGTATGGAGAGTGTTCCTTTCGGACAAATAGGATTATTTCAGATGAATAGCCAATGCAAAATGGGCTTGAAGTGTCCCACCTATAGGGCCATTTCGTGTGGTTGACAGGGTGTAATTCTATTAAAATTTTAACATCATAAGCTCTCTCATATCCATTCATTACAGGCATGTAGCGTAAACCTTGTGAGAGGAGACCTTAGTCATAGGAGACATTTCGGAGTCAGGTATTGCTCTTTTATTGTCCTGATGAAATAAAGGGACTGTCCCATTCCATTTTCAATGACATGAAAGCAAAGCGGTTCGGAAAATAAGAGACTTCGTACCTAGAGAGGGATTACCAGTCAAGGGACAATAACAATATGAACTCCCATTTACTCACTTACAGATGGTAAACCTTTTAAATCGCTTAGGGAATAAATGCAAACTATCTCTTACTGTATACAAACAATATATTAAGCTAGGCTATGATATACATGACTTGCCGTCCTTGTAACTGTCACTAAGCCGTTCCTCTCCTCTTGTTGAGGACAGAAAGATTAAGACCCTTTGGATTCATGGAAATGATTTCTTCAGAATTGACTCATAGAAATTGAAAAAAAATATATATCCCCAAAATTTAATCTACCTTGACTTTCTAACAAATACGTAAGTAAGTCCCACTCGATTTCAATTCTTTGAACTTCAAAGCGTGCTATGAGGCTGAATTAACTTCCATTTCAAATTTCAATGGCATACTGACAATGGGATTATAATTGTGCAACATTGTTTATTTTCCGCCTTACCCAACACATACTGTAAGAAAATGAACTAGTATTAAAAAATAACCAACCTTTCGAATTAGCCTACATTCTCATGTCGGGAAAGTCATAGGTACTCAATATTTAAATCAAATATTTAGATAAAAAGAAAATTAGTCAATTCAAAATACCTATTCAATATCCGGGGCACAGCTAGTAGAACAGTATCGAATATTGGCATAGACTACTATTGCCAAGTACGTCAGTTGCTAATTTGCTTTATGAATTTATTATCCCTTTCATGGAACTATGAGTCAACCGACTATACCTATGTCTAGGAATTAATAACAACGCATGTGAAAAACAGGGGGAATACATTGCATGCTAAACAACTCAAAATATTCATCGTTTAAACTGAAGCTTTTGGGCAGTTTGCTTTGATTTTGGATGCAATATTAATCGCAACTAAAAACTATTCAAATGAATTGGAAAGTTGGAGATCCATAAACATAAAGAACATAAGGACAATTCTCTTGCAATTAGAAAATCAGAAAAATCTTCAGAAGTTCTAAATGAGAATTTAAAAAATCTATATTTCGGCGGAAATTAAGGCCAACAGTAAATAGAAATCAATTCATCTGATATGGAACATAAGAGGTCTCTTGGCTTAGTATTTTGGAATAACCATGCCAAAGGCCCAAGGCTAATGCAGGTTGTAAAAGATACTAAATCGTTTAAGAAAGGCTGGAAAGTTTGGGGTAAATGATTGCATATTTTTTAGTTGGATTTTTATTCAATAAGCCCCCATTTAATATAGATAAGTGAATCAATTTTTCAAATGCCATACTTCCAGTCTACTATTTCCAACTTTAATGTAGGCCACCCGAGTTGTGAAAAAATCCATAAAATGCAATATTCGATCCAAACTTTGTTTTCGTATGATATAAAACTCACTATATGAACATCTCAAGATTTATAGACATTATATGTAGGATTAAAATTTGAATTGATAATTTATTTTTATTTTCTAAAGCAGCCAAGAGGAAAAATTGTTAGCAGCTGTAAGACGCGCTAATTCAGCGTTTAGTTCAACCTCTGGCACACCGGATCACAGTCCTACCTCCTCAAGATCGTACTCATCCCCAATCTCACCTTTGACGCCGACATGGGCCCTGCCCCTCCTGGGATGGGGATACTCTACTCATGGAAGTAAGTATGACTTTCCTCACTGCATTTCATGCCAGGAACGATTAAGTTGTTGATGTTCGTTCTACCCAATAAGTAGCAACCATTTGTGGAGTCAGTATTAAAATATTGATAAACGCATTTAGGGAACAAAACGCAGAGAATTGAAAGTTTACAATCAATAAAGTTTTAGTATGAGATTTGGAGTAAGTTATAGATTTGAATATTTGAAAAGAGAGGAAAGAAAAATGATTATACATCTGCATGAAATAAAAATATATACACCATAAACTCTTTTACATCCTGTTGGTTTGGGGGAGTGACTGTTTAATACGGCAGACTTGACTGTCAGGCCTAATTTGCGTGAGAGATAGGAGTTGCTTAATATGGACCACCGTCAAAATTTATACGCGCTCTAGGATAGAAATATATTTTATTTCCTTTCAACACAGTCCATTTTAAAGAGTAAAAATGGCGTGAACAATTCTGACAGGATGAGAGTTAATAATAATGATAATGAGGGTAAGAAATGATGAGGGTTTGTAAAAAGTAGAAATGAAACCACGACACACAACACGAACTGGCCAAACTGTCTAAATAAATAATATTTGAAACCTTTCATTAATTTTATACATACTCATTGTAACAAACATGGTATGACTTATTACATGTTCACAATAGGAAAATTGATAAGTGGAAGAGTATTGTTATTCACTAGATACGATTCAAATGATCTATTGTTGTCACAGAGAATTAAGTATGACACTAAACCTTTAATTGGCTGATGGTGAACGTGTGAAATCCAAATTCAAAATATATGACTACCTCGCCAGACACGAAATCGTTTCACTGGCCATGAACATAACTCTGTAGCTGAAGCCATTGGCTTTAAAACTGCTGATTGTCACAAAGTATCTAATAATTACATTTACCTGGCAACAGTTTTACTGAAAAGTTTAAAAGGATCGAGTCATTGAATCATGGGTTTTCCTGTCAAGCCATTTTTTATCGAAATTACGCTACAATATGGTATTAATAGCTACACTCTGTCACGGCAATTGTCCAGTGAGGTTTGATTACGGACTGTCATTGGAATTACAAGGATGATGACTTAACATTCTTTTTGCCCTTGAGCAGTTAAGGAAGATATCATTAGATAATCAAATGAGTAATTGCACGCAATAGACTTCATATTAAGAACAATAGGTCCATTAATCTGCATTAAATAGCAAGTGGTTGCTTCCAACTTCTGTCGTCAACCCTGGCAGTCCACGGGCAGCAACATAACAGCAACACTTATCCGTGGCTGTCAGGCACAACAAAAGAAAAGTTGCAAAAAACCAACCCTAGACTCAAGAGGTGCCAGGTGACGGAAGGCAAGCGCCATGAAAATTTGCGAGCTTATATAATTTACTTAATTTCAGTGTGAATAGCAATTATTAGGCCTGGCCAGTCAGTCAACCGTCAGGAACGGGCAGCCAAGGATTAATTTAAATGGTTAGTAATGCAGGATTCTTGGTCATAAAAATGTAAACAGGAATGCATCTGTGGAAAAACTATGTTCGCACTTTTATGACAAGCTTGGGAAAGAAGTCAGTCACCGAATCGGGGATATTATTTTGGTCTTTTACCCATAACCACCACCACCGACACATCATATCACATGCATTAGTTTAGAATTAAATGGGAAATACTTCGTTGACTCAAGTCCCTTTATTGCTCTTCTCAACACGCACATGTTAATTTCCTGATTCTTGACAGAATGAAGTTTTTTTTTCTAAATTGTACCTGCTCCTCTAGGGATAGAGAGAATATACCGCCGCATTTCCTTTGCAAGACAACTTTTTACTGTCAGAACGTCATTTCAGCCCTCTGTTCTGTAAAACATGCCTACTTCTCCCCTTATTTCGCTTAAAAGGTTTCAGAAATTCCTATAAAAAATGTTGGAGGTCTCAATCCACAATCAGAATCAAAAGTGTTTATTACAGCATTTCATTTTTTATGCAGTGTCTACATTTTGGAGCTAATTTCCTTTAAAATCTGTAGGGGAAAATTTTTGTCCTTACAAAACGAGTAGGAATAAGGCACTCATTTATTTTTCGGGTGCATAAGTATCTCCTAAGTTTAATTTCCTCTAGTAATTAAGAACTAGGAATATGAAAAATATTACAAGAAATAATATAATAATCAAGATTAAAGCAACTTAGGGGAATCAAGAATCGAAGCAGACAGGGTCAATTAATCCACTAAAATAATGGAGAAACAACACTAATTACTAATTATTAGACTTCGTCATTCGTCATCAGCCTAATTATTGGTCTTCAATACACACACACACACATACTGAGCCAAGTTAAATACAACCAGTCCAATTATTCACTCATATTGATTAAACGGTAATTTATGGGTGCAGATTATATTCGTGACCTCATGTTTACTCTGAAACCAACTGGTTACAATTGGATCATTCAAAGCTAGTCAGTGTAATTTCCAAAACAACAAGTCATGCATTTGTTAAATAAAGCAATTCTCTAGACATTCTCGACTTTGGGATAAGTGGATAATTAGGTCTAATGACACTGTCGAGTCGAGCCTTTGGAATATCCACTAGGTAGACACACCCTGCGTATACACTCAACTCTCAAATTTACGTCTTCCATTTCGGTATTTGAGCCCTCTGCTCCCAAAAGCCTAAATATATTTCTATAGACATGGAAGCGAATGTGAGAAGCTTAATTTACAGATCAGACGATGGATTAGAGAAAGTCTAAATAATTACTCGACTAATTACTGCCATGCTAAGAAATGGTAAAGATGACGGAGAGGAAGAAACTAATGCCGTTTTGTGTCTCTAGGTGTTCTACCTCCTAGACTACCAGGACCCCCTGTTCGGTGTCAACTCCGAAAACACAAGCCAAATAGAAAACCTCGAACTCCATTTACAACGCAGCAGTTGCTAGCGTTAGAGAAGAAGTTTCGTGAAAAACAGTATTTATCGATTGCAGAACGAGCCGAGTTCTCATCGTCTTTGAATCTCACTGAAACACAGGTACGTAATTCTCTTGATTCCTACCATTATATCTATCTATCCTTGTAAATTCTCCTTACGGATCTTCCCATGGTTGAAATGAGAGGAAGAGTTACTAGTGAGCCTTGCCAGGAAAATATTACATCTAGTGTGATATATTATAAGCAGATGCAATAAAAACCAAAGCATGTCGTACTCTTCATATATATTACACTACAAGTGTGTTTGAGCAATGTGTCAAAACTGAAGATTGGCTAATACTTTGGAAAAAAATCGCTTGAGCTAATAAAGAACGGAGTTAGTGGGAATTCAAATAACGAAGGAGCTATAGCGAGAAAGAAGCGATTATGTTGGCATTGGCTAAGCAGTAATTGAGGTTTAGGTTGTCAGAAAATCAAATCCAGAGGTAGGTGTCTTGTTAAGTCACATTTGGACTACCAATTTGAAAGCAGGGACTGGAGGCGTTGGACTCAAAGACAAGTTAATACTGAAATGATTTTGATGTCTTACCCTCTTCGCTTCTGTCCAGAGGATGTATTAGTTACTCTGAGTTTATCTATTAAAAATCTAACTCTCCAAACCCAGACATTGCTCATTTATCAAAAGACAAGTTTTTTGGTGGCGGTGCTCTTGATTAAATTTCCCTTCACATTGACGCACCTCTAGCCAGTCCCTTGGCTCATTCTTCCTTGTCTTATGACATATGATCCATCAGCGAGTTTTAATGAAAACCCTTATCCCATGCAGCTTCAATGTCTCCATTCAAGACTTCACGCCTTTTTTCAAAATCTCAAAGTCCCCTGGCCCTAGCAATATTGCCTTGGAAATTCCATGAGAAATTCTAATACAAAATCCAACTAGCTATTCAAAACTTTATGGTAAACATTCAACCTTTACCAATTTTAAGTTAGCATTAAAATAGTACTACAACGCCTTCGAATTTACAGAACGATGGAAGCCGTAGGTAGGCAAGTAGACAGACGGTCGAATTTCGTTTAGCCTCAAGTCAGGCTAAAAACAAGCTAATCTATCTTTCAAGTGAGGTGGTAATTCAATGAAGAAGCCCGTCGTCTATTGCCCTATCACATTAATACAACCACTAGGATAAAAAAAGAGTACAATAAAACCAAGTAGTAGCAGGGAATGTAAAATCACCCTGGTGCCTGGAACATCTTCATCTGCCTGACAATGAGTAGATGAAGATGTCCGTGCAAATGACTTACCTGTGTCCTCCTATCTCACGTCTGTCACGAAAAACAATAGAGGACAAAGGTGTGGAGAAAAGACGAATGGTTTTAAGGCAAGATCTATTCATTCCTATTTGATGCATTCGAATAAATAATACTACAATTGTTTCTCTTATTTCCTCATACTGTTTTGGATATGATCCACTCAATTTGCATATGCATGTCGTAGCTTCCTGAGGTTATTGCCCAACCTTGCAGACCGAGCATGATTTAAAGGGTTCAACATTGTGTATTCAAAGAGTACAGTAAGTTTTTAAAATGTACTTTCCTTTGAATTTGGAATTCAGATTAGGGAATTCAAGAAACTTGGGATCTAAACGATTTAAATGTTTCTAAATTTGAGGGTGGGAAGAAGGTCTGAAGGCTCGACATTGGAATATATTTCACAGCTCATTTGGCCGTATAGGAAATGGTTCATTTGCTTAGGAAGAACGTCCCTCGCGTCTTTCTCTCCGAGTGAAGAGTGTGCAAACAGATGGGTTGATATGAACTAGAAGAGATTGGAGGTCCATTGTGAGGTTCTCTTGCGAGATGGTTTGTTGTATGTAAATGTGCGGCAAGTTAGACGTGACGGATCAATTATGTTGACAGATGTTGAATAATAATGTGTAATATCTGTGTACACATAGCACTCTTCATTCGTATCAAGGCGACAGGAATCTTCATCTTGTTGGATACGCGACTGCATCTCAATATCCAGTTACTTTACATCTGTTTCATGACATTGGCCTCACAGCTCATTCCTTTCCACTCCGAGAAGGGATCTTATTGTTGGGCTTGTACTCAGCTAGGACTTTATTATAACGAAGGTGTTAGATGATGGATTTTATTTACTCCATGTTCTTATTATCTTCAAATAAATACCTCTATTGTTTTACTCTCGGAGTGTCCATGAGATGAGAAATTGTTTGAACAAGGGGGATAAAATCAGTCCATCTATTTAAAACGTGGTATGTGAGATTAAATTGTAAGTGTTGTTCCATGGGGACACCATTCTATTGCTTTTCTATTGTTAGGAACAAGTGTCAAGTTAAAATTGAATGGTGATCATTTTAGGGAGATGCTCTGACACTTTCACTTAATAGTCTTGAATCCCTTGCATCTGTCTTTTGAGATGTTTTTTCATTTATTTAAAAATCGTTTTGATTTAAAAAAAACTTTTGTAATGGTAATATTTCAATTACTTTCTGACTCAATTTTAAAAGATAATTTCTTTTGAATGAGGATTTTTTGAAACCGTTTTATACACACGTCTTGTATAGTCTCATTGAAAGATCCAATGTATTTACGCTCTCAGGAAGATCATATTTTTAAATGCATACATTGAAAAACTGTGAATTAATGCTGCTCGACCTAATACCTAATAATCCGTGGTGAACTGCAGTGCTCGTGACTTTGAAACGCAGAGATTCCCCAAAGATTATAGCATAAACATTTCGGTCGGTAAGGTTGACAGTCGTCTCTCTTGACACATATCACTAATGAGGATATCTAAAGTAGATGCAAAGTTGACAGAAAGCAACACCTCAAAGGGATTAAATCATTCATTATTCGGCTTGGATAAATGTCCACTTGGATTCGACTCTAAAGCCTTTTGTTGTTAGTGTATAAAAGGGGAAAAAAGAATTGTTATCTATGATTAAATCTTGACTTATTTCATTGAGCAAACATAGTACGTTGAAAGTAATGCTGAACAATTTATGTTGAATTGTTGACTACAACTGCTGAATCAAAGTTGACTCCTGTCAAATGCGCCTTCCCTAAACATTCTTAGCAAACAACTCAAGTATTTTATCGTCGTCAAATCTTGTATCCAAAATCCCGTATTTTTCATCGCACAACCCTTTCCTTATTCAAAGTGGAAGAAATTGTATGCATGCATCGAAATCATCTGCATAGGCTTATTGTAAGTGCTGTATGTCAGCAATGTCCTTAATTCTTGTCCAACAAAGACCCAAGAGGATGAAAGCTTGAAGATTTACAGACTCAGAGTCTGCCTTAATCAGACACAAATCATCCCTCCGTTAGTAAAGCCAGTTCAGTTAAACCTTACCCGTAGTTTAGAGGGACTAGTGGTATTAAATACACTATCCGCCACGACAACTACTTGTGGCCTGTGGGTAGTGTCCACTAACTCTTATTAATCGCAGAAATTTTCCTTAGGAAATTATTGCTTTTTTCTGACCGATGAAAAATTTAAAGATTATCTATGTTGTACAAATTGATGCAATATTTACATTACCTTAATGCCCGCTGTTTAGGTTCATTAATTGTATTGCAGTTCGATGCATTTGAAAAGTAACTGACTAAAATTAGTATGTTATTAAAAGGACAAGGAGGGCAAACAGAATTGAGTTGCTTCATAAGCACGGCTTAAACTTACCTACCCGTACTTTAGATTGACTAGAGTTTGTACCACAACATTTCCAATCTCTGTTACCTGTTTCTGTCGAGTTTTACCTTGGGAACGATGGACGAGTTTTTCAGAGTAAACTTAATGAAATGTTAAGGAGATTAAATTCAAATCTCTGTCTAGCTTACGAGAAGAACAGGTACATCGTCAGTTTTATTGGAATCATTATACATTTCAGTTAAACAAAACCAATTTGCTCAACAACCAGTTTGATACCAAAACTTACAAGCTTATTTTTGCTTGAATACTTACAATTGACTTAAAATCCATCTTCCTCCTGTAGTTGGATATATACCTTAGTCAGATCTGAAACTTAAAGAAAAACATGAAAAACTGGCTTCTGTTATGAACAGCAACAGTGTAGTCAGATGCTGATTCTTTTACAGGAACCCGTGTCCAATTCTTATGCTCATTAAATGATTCTTTTGTACGAAAAGCCATGTCATAATTCCAGAAATCGTCAAAAAATATCTTCAAAGGTTAACATACTTTTTTTTGAAGACAACTACAGCAGAGTAATTTTTTAAATCGAACAAAACTTAACATTTAATTGTAATAAATACTAATCTGAAATTGAAAAATTGACTTTGAGGAATAGAATTAGGTATAATTTAACATTCCGTACTAATCCTTTACCATAGTATCTCTAATTGTGTTGTGATTATATGGTATTTATCTTATGTTGGTGAGTCAGTATAAAACAAGGTGTAGGCTGACAAAAAGCATGTAAGCTCATATAAAATTCCAATCTGTAAAGGTAGGCTAGACATGTTCATCAATGTCCTGAAGGGAAGGAGATACAATCCGAAACAAAACAAGGCCCATCATCACTGGTTTGGCCAGGATTGAATTTTTTGTTCAATTTGGGTTTGACTTTCGTGGTTCCAATTGAAATAGACATAAATGGGAAGTTATGAGGTGAACTGAATATTGGATTAGGTGGATTGATTGGATGTCCATAGAAAACAATGAAGTGGGATTAAATTAAATTAAAGAACATGGGTTTCTAGTTCAATTTGTTCGAATCCATAATTCATTTGTCTGTTTTTGGATTTACAGGTTAAAATCTGGTTCCAGAACCGAAGGGCAAAGGCGAAAAGACTTCAGGAGGCTGAGATTGAAAAATTACGACTGGCAGCGGCAAGACCCTTGTTACCCGCTTCCCTCGGAGGACTCCTTCCTCCAATGGGACATTTTCACGGGCATTCGAATGCCCTTCATCTCGCAAGGTGAGAGGCTAATCAATGATTTGTTTGTATTTAGCCTTTGATGCGGCATACCTGGTCATACGAGGACACCAATTATTATTTCTTATCAACTCAACTACAACTGTCTTTATATGAATTTACAGATCAGCCCATCTCAATGCAGCGTTTAGCCTCAACCAGCTTCTCAATCCCAAGATGTAAAGTTATCAAGTCCGTATTTATCCAAATAATTACCATTATACTACACAACATAAGTTTATCTACAACATAATAAGAGGACTTCGTTAAGTCGGCGGTATTAACTCCTTCGTGTGTGATATGTAATTATTAATCTCATACGTAGAATCCCTTTATTCTTCGTGAACTCCTACTGTTATCACGAATCCTGATTTAGATCATTCATTTAGGATTTTGTCCTTTGCAAATCGTACTGAAATTGAAAAAGTCAACAAGTTGAGGATGATGTACTTGATTCCTTAAGGGATACATCCTATCGCTGTTAATTTACGCAAAAATTGCGATGGTTTAATACAACTTGTTTACCTTTGCTTGGACTAGCCAGCCGAGTATAAAATATTTTAAAATACTTCCAAATCCCCATTGAGTCATTCTTTTACCTTTATTGTCATGCAATCATCATACCTCTGTTTTTGTGTCATGTCTACCCTCCACCATAAATACCAGCTACCGAGTCGTTGTTCAAGTAAAACGTGTGAATGTAAATAACCATTTGTTAAAGCTAGAGTATATAATAATAGATAGGAATGACCTCGGTCGGTGTCAACTGTCGAATAATATTATTATATACTCTAAAAATACTGAACCCTTAAATGCAAGAAGTGAATAAATCGCAATTATAATTAGCGTGGACAGACGAACTCATACGCATTGGATATTATCCCCAAAGCCCAAAAGGGGTTCTGACGAATTAATAATAGGAAATGAGTATTTAGTATGAGTCTCTTGAGATAAAAATACAAGAGAATCCCGAAGCCAAGGGGTCTCATTGAGTTATAATCGGAGTGTACGTGTACCATGCAATGCTGTCATACCTATTTAATATCGATATATATTATGTTGTCATCTAGTGCGTACCGTACCCAATAAAAAGCAAGACATGCAAAAAATAAATTCAAAGTGAAGTACACATTAAATTAATATGTGGCTTTGGTCTGGGGAGTGAAGAATAAAGAATTGAGAATGAAATAAAAATCCCCGTTACATCTTGATTGAAGCCTGATTAATGAAGCATTTATCGAGTTGCATAGCATGTAGCTGTCTAACTGCCTCCGATTGATCATATAATGATGATCCATCTCATATCACATGATAGTTCTCTCTCCAAGTCAAACAAGACTGACTAGTGGAGAACGAAGGTGCGTTTTACCTTGTTCGTAAACTGATTGATTTTAATTATTCCCCTCTTTCCTAAATACCATCTTCAGTTTAACATTTATCTGGCTGAGCTACCTAGCACTTAAATTATTTCGTGTTGGAGTCACGTCAAGAAAATAAAATTAAGTTCCAATACTCAATTGATTGCAGTGCATTTTATAAAGACTTAACTATCATAAAATAGACATCTTTCTTCAGACGCAGAAAATTATACACTTGGACCAGCTATCCCAATAAAATCCACTTGTTAGAACATAATTTGAATTAAATTAGAAATCATTTCATTTGCTCTTTGTATTGGTATTCTTGATTTTTCTTATTAATTGAAAGAAATGTGCCAGCTATTTTATCCTGTGGTCGTAAACAAACAGGCTGCTTAGGACTTGAAAACTATATGAAAGGAGATGGCCAGGCTAAGATCGCGTGATTAGGAATCATCTACACTTGTGAAGTTGCATGCTTTATGCGGACCTTTTTACTGCACCTATGATAAATCAGTCTGCAATTGGTGCAGTAAATTGGAACGTTGCTAAATCTTACAATTAGAGAGCTTAGAAAGATTTGCATAATTAGCATTCCATCACATTATTTGCTCAGCAAAATTAAATTATTGGATTCGAATAAAAATTAAGTTTCAATCCCCTGTCTTTCAGCTCACTAATGAGGTAAGGTTGCAGATGAAGGTAAAATGTTCACTAATTCCAACACATAGACAATTGGGTATTGTCATTTGCAAAAGCATGGAGACAAAGTAATGTCTTTACATAATTGATTAGATTCCCGAGGTCTTGATGCCTGTCCGTCATTCACTAGATCAGAAAAGCATGAACTCAAGCCGAAGAAACCCATGAGTCAAATCGACCCACTATGGTCACAGTCGTAAGCTCATAATACCGTCTCTACCCTCGACAAGAATCATTTATTAACCTCATTGCATTCTAAATTTACATGATCCTAATCTTTTTGAAGTGAAGACCCTCATTAAGCTGTTGGAGATGAAGCAAATACACAGGATCTGTTCCTTTTTTATCAGACGAAGAAAGGTAAAAACTCAACATGCTATAATATTATTAAGTTATTGACCAGTTTCTTCATTGAGTTTGACTTTTGGCTGGAAGTCAATCATTACAATGAGTACGACTACAATAACGTTATAGAGCTAACTGACAACAAGGGCATAAAAACTTGGCAGTTGTATTTCATTTGATATTTTAACCGATGTTGTTAGAAAAGTGAAACAGGTAGCGGACTTTAAAGGAGTCTATAGCTCTGGTCAGTATAATCATGTTTTTTGGTCATAAAGTCTTATGATATTGGTATATAGATATTGCATGGGGCTATCCAGTACACAGTAGTCATGAGATTATGATGATTACTCCTTCAAAAATGATATTACAAGGAAAGACATCTGTTATTCGGCCTTTTTTTAATTATTGAAGTTTTTCATGTGGAGCATTTGTGCAATTGTCAAGGATATGAAAATAGCGGGTTGGCCTCTTTCTCTAAAAATGGAGAAACTAAATGATCGTAGAACAAATGGTGAATATTATTTTTCCCAACATGTATCCAAGGGAGAAAAGCATGAGTATTGGTGAATGCAAATTTCTTGCATTATTATTGAACAAGTATAAAAAAAGTGAGTGTTGTTTCTTCGAGCTCTGCACTCTAGCACTCCGTGTCAGGCCAAGTGGAAAAGAGGCAAAGAACTGGAAACAAAACTGCTAGCATTCTCGAGTCATAATAATTAGTTTAGTTGTGGCAAAGGTTACTTTTCTTATTTTTTTAAAAGCTTTTCATCTGTAAGCTGCTGGGAGGGATTGGTTGTCATCCTTTAAGCCCAATTGTTATTATACTGTAGAGATAAGAAGTTTTAAGACGAGTAGCCGAGGTTTGTACACCAACTCCGAGACCTGTTTATTATTACTGCCCGGCTCATTTTCCACTTCCAACTTACGCAGAGAGAGGCATAAGGTATGGAACGAGAGTATCTTTTCCTTCTCTCAATTCCCTGCAAGTTTCAAAAGTGCTTGTCGTAAAAAAAGGCAAGAGATTCCACAGCAGTGGTGGCAACTTGTACAAGTTGGAAGAGTAAGTGGATGGATATCATTATATTGAGAAACCAGTTTGTTGAAAGGACATTCTTATGCTGAATTTATTGCTTTTCGATTAACTACGCCAAATGACCACAAAGGAGCTACCTGAATTGGAAACCGTCTGTCTGCTTCAAATTGAAATACTTTCAGTCCGCCTCTTTATCCTATATATCTTCTCCTTCTGGCTACTGGGTAATAATAACTATCAAATCAGCCTCAATTTCTGTGCCACACAAAAAGCCAAATCATTTGATGGCATGTGCAAGCCATGTCAGCTACTTTATATACAGCACTCACTTTGTATCTACCCAATCATATGCTATGAGTAGATTCATGGCTCATATAAAACTCTAAATTTCAATCTCAATAAATTGAAACAAATAAATTAAAATGCATAGAATAATAATAATACAATTTGAGGTAACTCCATTCTTTCCCATCTTGATTCGTTCGATTCACTTTGGGTGGCTTTTCCTCTGCACTTTCAACATTATGGACTTGATTTAAGCAGACAGGATGATCAAGACGGAGCTCGAGGGGCAAAAAGTTAAAATATTGAGCCTCTCATTGAAAAAATATCATTAGATAAGCCAGGACATAAAATTTGGAATAGAATGAGACTTGATTGACAAGTTTGTCTTGATCAGGGTAGTTTATTAGTTTCAACTTCCTACAGTCCAACCTGGTCAAGAAGTAATTGACAAGGAGAGCAATATGTAACTGAGTCTAGTTAATGGTCCGTCTATCACTCCCCGAAAGACTCCCAACTTCTAATTACCTTAACTAACAACGATTTATCCCACGTCCTCTACTTCTCATCTCATTTCAATAAAATTCATATTAAATCCCACCTCGTTCACTCTACCCTCTAACGAGGCCCTTGTGACCTTAGCATACTCTCCCAATGATACTTCCTTGACTTTCATCACTGAGTCACACTCAACAAATGAATTAGACCTTTTCCATGCTTTCGTTATCAAGTTCAGCTTTATTACGAGTATGTAGACAACCCACAGATTTCATGCCTAATTAATCCCGTATAATCTCTCTCTCCGCCTCACCCGTAGTAAAAATGAATTCAAATGTTTGAGACTGGACTCGGTTGAAACGTATTATTTACTGAACTCAGGGCTGGCAGGAATGATGACTGCATTATGTTTTTGAGCAGATTTTGACATTGACCTAAGGCGTAATTAAAGAATTTAAATTATATATTATGTGCAATGACCCTGGTTTTTCTTGCTTGGGACTTATTAGGTCAACTGATTTGCTTTGTATTGATACATTCATTGAAAGATGATATTTTGTGTAAAAAAAATTATGGGAGAGGAATTTTGATTGTTTCAAATTTTATACTCTGATCCACAATGTAGAGTCGACATAGCCGGTGGGAAGTAGAGAACTGTCGGAATTAGAGGCCTCCGCCTAGAAAGCCCAGTCTGTCTGTTCTATTCAACCTCATTAATTTCATAGCAATTTAACAAGCTTACCTACAGGCTCTCTTCTATTTCTCCTTATTGAGCAACTGTAATATCATTAACACTTTGATTCAATGCATACAAATTCTTCCTCTTCAGATTCTGCGAGAATATTTCAATGGGAAGGATTCCATCAAAGAAAAACAAATGCAAAAGGGATTATTTGTTCACCATTTGTTCCAAGGTCATTGTCACCTTCATTAATATTTTACAACTTGGTTCTCAGGGCAGATTGCCTTAGTAGGGGCTAGCTCTCTGGTCATAAACTAATTAGATTTTTAAGGAGGCAAAGGTGAGTGGGCGCTGTAAATCATTAATTGGCAAATTAGCATGAAATTAATTTCACCTTACATTCTACACCCAAGCCAAGAAAGAAGAATTTCACACATTTGGCGTCTGATCAGAAGTGTATGAAATGACTAAAGACAAGTCCATTAATTGACTGGGTTGACTTGACGGAATTTGTCATGTGTGCAATGCCACCAATAGATTAGCACTACAGGTGGTGATGAAGTGGTTTCAATATTATTAATGTCCATATTACTCCTCCTGTCATATCTTGTTTCCCCTTCGAGTGTTATGTTCTAGACAGAGAGAGTCTGAATGAGGCACTCAAAAGAAGTTGATTCTAGAGGCCACGTCTGCTGCTCCAAAAGAAAGGAGAGGAGTTGTGTATATAAGGGATGATGAAGGTGATGCCGATGCATTTATAAAGATTCTTCCCTTAATTGCAAAATGATGTTGATCTAATTGGCCCTGTTCGAAGATACTGGTGGTGCTAAACTGACTCGGCTACTGCATTACTCCTTTTATCCACATCCAGTTTCTTATCCCCCCCCCCCCTACTCCTTTCTGTAATACATCGACAAAGCTGATAAGTTTTTGCCCCTTTTAAGCTGTGTATGTCGCTTTGAATGTTAAGAAGGAAAACAATGTCACAGGCAGCTCATTATCTCCTTCCCTTAGACCTTCTGTTTGTTTGGTCTTATCCCTTTTACTTGGGCACTATAGGGCTCTCTTTTTCTTCTGGAGGAAATCCGACTTTTTTGACCTCTAAGAGTTGAACTATGCAGCATTGAATTACCTCACCTCATATTCAATTGCTCACTCAAGTTTAGGTAGCTGTCATCTGTTTCTATTATATATACTACTGGTTTTATTAGCTCTTATTTCCAACTCTGATAAACATACCAATTAGCCGGAGGTATTTAAAATTCAAAGTTGTTTTATATACGTCAATGATTTTTTTAAAACTATTATTTTAATTATTCCAGCTTATTAAGTCTATTAGTTGGCGCTATTGAGTTGAGCTCAATAAAAGCTCTCATTCAATTTATGACTGGAGTGAGTTTTAATTTAAAAATGTCTTTATTTTTTAGAACTAGGAGGAATTTACTGCCAAGCATTCAACAAATCGACGTCTAAACTTTTTCTTCTTTTTTATTATCGTGAGACCTGGAAAATGCTCTTTTCAGTAAATAATTCTTGCACATTCCACATTCTAGAAATCTGCAACATATTGAATATCAACGCTTTAGCCATTCAACTTATTTACACCTCAAGTTTCATTACTACTTGGGTGTGATACCTTAAGAAAATTTAGTTTATTCAACACGAATCATGAATCCCGAATGATTTCAAGGTTGAGTTCTAGTTTCCGAACAGAAATTGATCTTCTTAGAGAATGAAAGAGTCCCGCAGGCTGTACTACCAAGTGGAATGCACTTAGTTAGCCGTAGGTAATATCTCCAGGTTCTACTCTCCATATGCAATTATATGGGTCGGTGAAATAAATGGCAAGATTATTTTTAACTTTAAATTTAAATTAATTTTCAATTAATTTTAAAATATTCTGTATCCAATTCAAGACGAAAAATATCGATGGTTTTAAAATTAAATTTGGCTTTCATTGTCCATTCTAATTTACTAATTTACTGATTCACAGAATTATTTCTTCGGTATAATAAGGCACAATATAAAGGTTTGAAATGTCTAGTTAAATTTCTTGTTTTGGCTATAAGTTTAATTTGATTTAGAAAACAAAAAAGATTCTTCACGGGAATGATATTTTTTCCCAAATACATACAACCAACTCCTGTACACAATATTTTTCAACTTTGTTCAGGAATGCATTGGACTTTTTTATTTAAACGTTGATGCCTGAAATTAAATTAAAGTATAAGTTAATATTTTGGAGTCATATTTGGGTAGATATGCAAAATTTATGTATGTTGGAGCGAAAATGTTTTCCAATACTAGATAAAATAAAGGTACATAATTGAATCATGAATTTCCCTTCTTGGTCGACATAATATTTTAATTGACTACATAATTTATGCATAATAGGATTTAAGCTAGAAACATTCCAAATGCTCCTATTCCTCTCGTACACAAAATATAACTAGAATCACCACATGACTCTATTTGTAAACTATTAGTATTTCAATTAAAATCAAGCAATTAGTTTACGGAGATAATGTTTCAAAATGATTTTAAATGATTTGTAAAAGTTATTACGACCGCTTTAGAATTTCCTCTAAAAGCAAAAGCCTCCCAGGGTTTTTGTGACATGTGTCGACGACCTATAAAATTAAGTAAACGAAACAACTCAACAAATTTTTAATAGTGGAAGTGAAAAAAAAGTGACCCGTTGGCTATCTTCTACTCCATAATAAAAAGAGGGTTAGTGCCAGAGACCCAGAGCTCTGAATACGTCAAAGCCACGGGTTAAGAAAATATATAGAGGGAAATCAAAATCTGTCTTGAGGTGTACGATAGGCCATGTAGTAAGAAAGCCAGGGAGAAGAGCCGTAGGAAACGGGAGAACTGTGAGGAATAATGTTGGAAGTGAAAATTTTATGGGAGGAGGACAGATTGAGCCATAAAAGTATTGAGGAAGGGGAGATATGAAGTTTTTTTTGAGAAAGGAGACTTGAATTGAATTGGAAGGGAGTTTGGCAGGTCAGAGGGAGACAAAACGGGAGCTGTTCATTTTTTAACAAGGGAGAGGTAGGTCTTTTTTTGATGGTGTTGGTGGGAGCAGGAGGAGTATCATGATTTGGGAAGAGGTTCTAAACGATTTCCGATGATGAGCGTTTCCACAAAGTGCTTGTAAAGTGTTGGCTGAGGAAGGGATGTGAGAAGGCCTATAAATTGGATATCAGACTAGTGACAAGTCGGAAATTGGACTTTTTCCCCGGGTGTGAGAGAGGAAATGAGCCCGAAACGGGTTTTTAAGCAATCCTTATCAGGCCGAAATGAGAAAGGCAAGGAGGAGACAGAGAGCCAGGCAAGGGAATGCTATTCAATATAATCCTCAATCTTCTAGCTTCTTTCCACCCTTGTTACGAACTTGTTACTAGTACATTGGCGGAATGGCGTGACACAAAGCGACAGAAACTTTGAACATGATGAGCTCATAATAAATACACCAATATAATAATAACTTTCACAAGGGGCTACTCAAAAGAGTCAGTCGAGTTGTTCCATTCAAAAAGTGCCTTTTCAGCAATTATCTTTCCCACTGGTTATTATTATTATTGCTTATTATTTTCACGGTTGTATTCTAATGGACTGTGGACCACCTCACACTCACACCCACAAACTTCTATCTACTTATTTTCTACTCCTTTTATTTGATGACACGAACAGCGACTATCTCACACTCGACGAAATAACCATTCTTTGTTTCATTCACATACAACCTACCTGTCATCCAATTCGTGTACATTGACTCCGCTCCTATTGTTGTTGTGGGACCAACCTGTCTGCATCTCATGACCGATAATGTCCTCACTTTATTGTTTCCATGCATGACAGAGTGTTAGTCGTTTTGTTGATCCTCGTACTGAGGCTCCACGACTCTCGGTCTGTTCAACTTATACCCTCACAGGAAGATTAGACGAAACTACTTGGTTTTCAAAGAGACATGACGGATGTCGTCGGATGTCACGCAAAAATATGGCAACATTTAACGAACAAATATAATTACAATTCATATATAGTCCCTTATCCCCTTTCATCTCAGCTCTAATAGCCGTTTCATTCATTGTTTGCACATTTTAATTTTCTAGCAGTTAGTCGTGTAGTATTACTCTGACAACTGACTATCTAGTACACTAAAAGTACAATGTCAATGGCCAGGACCTATGGGTTGATTTGACTTAAGAGGATAATTAATTTTTAGCTTATTAAGCAAGGGTAGAGGGAATTTTTTTAGCCGCAGAAGCTTAGAAGCACATGCCTTCATTAATTACCTGCAAAACAAGATTAAACCTTCGTTTTTAATTGTTCACTTTGTAATTGGGTCTCAAAAGGGTTTGAGTTAGCCTTTGTTCCACATCACATTAACAACCGATTAATTTAGATTACCGTGTCTTTTACATAGTTAATTTAAGCAAACAATAACTTCTAATGACTGAAATAATAATAATCATTACAACATCTTTTGAAATCATAAAAGGATAATAAAATCCACAATCCACAATCTAAAACGCCCTCAGATAAACATAATTTATTATTCAACAGACGAAGAGATGAGGTAGATGTCCTGTCAAATGATGAGAACTATATTTTCCAAGCTCAATCAGTGTTATTCATTTCAAAGAACTGATGGGTAATGTCAGAGTCAGTGTGGTTCGGCTGCTGCTGTTGATTGAGATTAGATCAACTTCATCATGATGTTTGTTCCTTACAATGAGTAGGAGGACAGATCAACATCTGACTCCAATATAGCCTCAACAATAAACGCTTATGACTTTATTCTTTTTCTAATATTCTCAATCCCATATGTCATCTCCATCGACTATCGTTAAGTATTTAATACCAAGTAACTTTGATTTATATACAATCCATCATGTTTTCATAACAGGGGAATTGCTCGTTATAGTAAATATCAATATTTAAAATGTGATGATGCATAAAAATCCACTTTGGTGGGCTGAGGCAGACCATCCAACGATAAATTTCATTAGGAAGAGCTAAATGATATGATATGAGGCCCCCCATGTCTCCTCAGGGGTCCTATTATTGCCCAATCAGTCCAGCCCCCCGCTGAAATCCAGCAAAAAGGTTCCATATGAAATCCTCATCATATGCCATTTTTCCCTTTCACTCTTCCATAACATTTTATTTATCATCCTCCATCCTCTCGTCTTTACAAAAGCACCATCATCATCATATCGTTTATGTTATATCTATTACTTTATGAGAAAAGTACCGAGGACAGGCATCATACCTGCTGCATGCGTATCCACTCGACTCCAAACAGATTCATACTCTTATTCAACTATTATGCAATTAAAGTCCATCCTTCCCAATACATTGCAAGCCATGATCAAGTACCCTGGGGAGAAAAGACAAACAAATAAATGCAAACATTAAAAATATTCATAATAATAGTAGATCATTGGATTAGATTGGTCTACAACGAAATCATAACTGTCCACACTGGAAGATATGAAAGCCAAATAATTTCAAAGCCTGTGCTTGATTTTAGTTTCCGTGACGGATGAAAACATTGTATGCCAAGGGGTGGACAAATCTCATAGTCTTCCTTCTCAACGTGTATTTTACTAGTTGAGTTAATTTCCAAAAGTCAGCATTAGGAAAGGATGATTAGGAATGCCGAGCAATGTTTTAATTATAAAAAATCAGGTAATGGTTTGAAATAAAAAGACACAAGCCTGTTTTTCCACATTACAATTGTCCTTTGTAGCCCCTTTTATACCTCGGAAGATGCAAGGTGACTAATCCCCGTTCACAAAAAGTAACAATAAGTGTCTTTATCTGTGAAAGATATCTCAAAAATTTTAGGTCAGCATTCCATCTAAGGAAAGGACCAATTCCAATCGTGTTTTGTTAATTTTCTGTCCTCCTAGGTTCATTAACATTTGAGAGGTTAATTTGGCAAGAATCATTTTGATTGTTACCCTTCAGTTAAAAGCCTTCAGAAAAAATTCCCTCTTAAAATGTTTGTCAACCTCAGGGCTTTCTCCACGATTACTGTGCCTGTGAGTTGATCTAGTTGAGGGGCTGCGGCTAGGAAATAAAATCGACAGTTGCCTAGCCTCAGTTTAAACTCATTCAGCTGAATCATCCCTGATGAATTACACTGTCTCTATCTACAGTTGATTTCCTTCATTTATTATTTGTTACATACAAGGAGATTAATTTCGTAGAAGTTAATCTCCCCCTTTCCCTTCCTGTTAATCAAATGGCGATTGCTGGACTCATATCTCGAATCAAATTTGCTCTTTCATCATGAGGAGCAGTTCCATTCCATGTGTACCATATATGAAAGAACTCTATAGGCCTCTTGTAGTCTTGTCTGTAGACAAGGACAGATGTAAAACGCAAAGGATGAAAAGATTACCACTTGGTGAATGCTTCTCATCATGGCAGCCTACAAAATACAAATTTCCGGACAGAAATTGTCGGACCAGAGATTAGACTTTTTGATACAATCCATGGAAGACTTGTGCAGACTTCTAGGCTACCAAGAGGAGAATTTGATATGATTTATGGGAAAGCTATGAGTAGGACATTTGATACTCCTGAGTGACATTAACCCATTCTCGGCCTGGATAACTAATGAGCATCATGATTTTTGTTCAATTTTATGCCTTATTAGTTAACTCAATTTCACTTGATCTGATCGGAGCGAGTTTTTATTTATTTTTCATCAAACTTTTCAGTCCTCCTCAGGAGACCCTTGTCCAATGAGTAATTTCATCCAATTAAATAAACTCATCCATCTCTAGGTTTTCTTGGACTGCATCCATCTAGCAAGATGGACTTCAACGTAGGTAGGCAAATGATGATAAAAAAACCAGACTTGAAAGAGATCGTAGGGCAATAAAATTGAAGTCTGACAGCTCTAGTCAGAAAACCCATCATGAATCTTGGCCAGTAGTATTATCTCCTTATTTCAATTTATAATTCTTTTCACTCACTTTTCTGCAGCTCATTCTCCAGCTACACTTTTCAAATTATCAGTTCTGTAAATAAAGCAAATAAATAATCACCTATCTTCCCTTCAACGTTGTGGCAAGATGATAAGGATTTTTATAGATTTATACAAAGAAGGTCGTGCTGAAAATACGTAATAATGTTTATCTGTCCTAGGACACTTTAAAAATAGTTTGATTCTATTGAGGAAGGCTATAGCTATACTAGACAGGGGGTTTAATATAGAGAGCTGAGTAATAATTAGAATGCGAAGGGAAAGAGTGAATTTGATTTGACAGCTGATATTGGTAGTTGGTGTGCATATGGTGATAAGTTTGAAAATAATGAGAGCCAACTAAACCTGTGCTCCGAATTATGCATCAGAATCTAAAAAAGCGGCAAGGGAGTATTGGTATAGGACTCAACACGTATAGACAGAAAAAGTGGTCGTGGCAAGGTAATGAAAGATTTCCTTGGAGTATAAAGGGGCTAGAGTGTAAAATCAGAAGTTGTTTGGTAGCATATAAACTTAAGAATCACGACTGGAATGCTTGAGTTGAGAAGGATAAGAAGTGCTAGTAATTGGGGAGGGCAAGAAGGGAAAGTCAAAGTGACCGCAGGCGATAAAAACTGCCACAATCTGGAGTTGAGATCTTAAGGTTGGGCAGGTGTTAAGACCCAATTAGCAGTGAAATATTGCTCCCGATCAAACTGCGACAAAATCGAAAAATGCTACCGGTTTTCTCCTTTCAATGTTTTCAGAGACAAATTTCAAAGTGGCCTGAGAAAAAAGGAGACGTTTGGGAGACCTCCAGGAATCTGAGCTCCAGTTCTGAATTCAAATTGCTCAATTAAAGATCTTACGTGTGGCCTGAAGCCATGTCCTAACTGACTGCCCAGTCAAATGAACATCATTTGTTATCAAAGTAGTTCCTCCAGCCTGATAAGAATCCATCTCGTTATCCTACCTGACTTGACTGAGCCACCGAGTCACCAAATCTATCAGCCCCATTTTATATCCATAGCATCGTAAGTGGAGCGAGGAGTCTGTTAAATACTTAACTAGCTCGGCTTGTTCTTATTTTCTCATTCACTTATTCCAACTCTCGATGATGGCCATGATGGGAAATATAAATTTATCCACTAATAAGAAGCGAAGTCGTCAATTTATTACTGGGATTGAGAAAGGGAGTTGAGCCATTCAATCAGTCTGTCTGAGGGATAAGAATATTAGGAATTTATCCAGTTCAATTAATCTTTCCCTAGACGGAATCATCCGTCAAGATCTTTATATTATGAGCTGGCTAATTCGGATAGTATGATGACAAGAGTGTCGTAGGGGATTAGGTATGGCTGATTGGCTTTGATTTTTGAAAATGAGATGACCATACCACCTGGAAGTAACTGCCTTGGGCCAGTCATGCCAAAATTTGCATGAGACCATGTGGGGGTGTTAGGGGTCAATTGAGGTACGGGTCGGGCGACATGTTCATGCCGAAGATCCGTTGACAGGCCCACCTTCGAGGTAACAGCGGGTATTCTATAATAATACAATACTGAAAGAAAAAACAATGAAAAATTGGGCAAGGGAAGGTCTAGGAATCGTGATCTCCGAAGAATTATGGTCGGCAGACTGAGCACTGCATGAGCTCACTCATATCACATGGATGAACTCAGGCAAGAATCAACGAATCAAAGGTCCTTCACCAACAACCGTAATATCATCACATCGTCTGTCTGTTTATTCTAGCCTTTTGAATGGGTACTCTGTAAAAGAGTCTGCCTGGGACGAAGACTACAAATGGAGCCAGCGCATGAGTCTGTCTTCTTGCTCAAATCTCCGAAAATTCTTCTCCGAGACTCCGGAGGAAAGTTACCCGGAGGAATGAGCACTTCTCCGAAATTGAACTCTTCCAGCTTTTTTGTTTGCCACGTTTATCTCAAATGTCTGCTTCACTGACTATTCTATAGCGACAAAAGACCACCAATTTATTGATTCTAATCATTTAATTTTTCGGGGGTCGCAACATCCCCGACCGTCCAACATACTCCCGTTTGTCCTCTTCGTCATTCCTCACTTCCTTTATTATTAGAAATGTAGGTGCACTGCATTTTCAGCCCTACCACCACCGCTCTTGAATATCACAGAACATTATATAAATTTATATATATTATATCGTATAGACACTAAACAAACAATATGCTGCTCCTCACACCATCAACTATTATGTTATTTATTATCATCATCAAATGAGAATTCCCTCTGCACCCAAATATCAAGTTAAAAAAGAGTCATCCCGTCGGCTGCTAAAGATCGGCTCATTTGATTAACCACCACCCAACGAAAGGCTCATTTCAATTTTTTTCTTTCACTTGAGGATTAGGGTGGGTGCGGCAATGAGGCAATAATAAATTCATTATTTGAACCATTCAGATTCACCCCACCATCATCATCCTTTGACTACATTCTTGATTGACACGAGCAAATTCCCTAATAACATTAATAATATAAATAATATGTTTATGTATAAAAAGGGACTAGTGAAGGAGTGTAATGAAGATGATTCATCTTTAAGTACATTGTAGAGCCGGTGTAATATACATCCTCCTCCATCCTTTGATTATCCCCTCTCTCTTTCTACACACTTTTCCCATGGGTCATTTGACAAGTTATCTTTACAAGTTGATGTATGACACGACTTGGAGCGCCCATCCGAGAATTCTATACCGTTGTAAAATCCATCCCTCTGATCCTTTAGTCTGACCTCTTGGCCCAAGCTATATGGAAAAGGTTGAGAATACACGAGCTCATACGGGATGATGGACCATGACCACACGATAGAGAGATGAACAAATTTATATTTTATTTCCTTGAATGGTAAATGCGCGGAGTCGGCCCTTGCAATTAACCCTAAAGCAATTAGAGTTGTGCTCACGAGACATAAACAAAATAATCTTTCCCGTGAAATGCATTTTGTTCCTCATTACATTTCCAAGCGGTGCGGCCGTGGTGGCTTGGTTGGTGGTGGTCAAACAAAGTCAAGCAAGAGGATCAGGAATGAAACTGGTTTCAGTGTAAAATGAAATGAAATTATGACATTAAGATAATGGATATTAGTAATTCCAAAGTTTGGGATATATTTTAAATTCTTGGGGGGTGGTTCCTCTCTCTCTCTGAGCTCTCACTGATTCTGGCTGGTGGGTCTCTTGAATCATCTCCTTTTTCTTGCCGTCTTCTTTCTAAAGCTATAATCCATCTCATGCCGTTTTCATCCAAGGGCCTAGAGTCTCATCTTAAATATGAACTTCAATTATAGAATTCTAGGCAGACGGACAGTGAACCGGTGTGATCCTTGAAACATTTCAAAGTTGTATCTCCATCATCAGACTTCATCATTTCATATGCAATCCAAAAAAGTATTTTTCCTTCGGTTTATTCTTTACTTGTAATTGTGAAAGGGTCTGGCGTTCCTCGCGTTCCTGCGTACCGTCAACCGTACGAGATATCCCGGGTGAGTGTTGAAGAAAAGGTTGACTTTTAAAGGATATCATCTCATCACAGTCGACTTGTCGGCATTTCTCCTACAATAAAGCAGTCCATCAACTTTAAAGGGAAATACGATGGGCTCCCTGCTGATATCAAAATATGATTTTACGCTAAATGAAATGATGAAAGCTAATCTTTCTGTTGTAATAGCTCATACACCAAAATGCCACTCTGGTTTTGACACTTTCCTCTGCATTATAGTCTCCACCTCCAGCCTAGGACATACCACCTCAACTATGCACAAGTGTCGGCTAGCCAAGTTTACCAAATTTTTTCGGTCGTCATCTTTTCTTGTCTTGTACAGCATTTTTTCTCCTTTCTTTCGTTCAACTTGTCATCACCTTTCGTCTTTTTTATGTCTCCATCCATCCATCACAATCTCCATTCGTTACTTACAACAACAGAGGAAACTTTAGCTCTTGTTGGTTAGCTCATTTCAAACATCTCATCATCTCCTTCCCGTCAGCTTTATTATCATTATTTTGTACTCTAATAATATGCCATCTTCAAATTCAAAATGAGCCTTGTAGTGGTCCACAAATAGTGTGGTATGCAAATGAGCTCATGAGCATCAAAATAAAACCAGTATTTTCGAATCTATACTTCAAAAATCTGTTTTAAAACTTTTAAAGGGTAGGCAAGCTCATCCGTCCAATTATTAGCCCGTCCGATGAGCATTTAAGGAAAGTAGAATCTCATCAAAACTCATTTCAACAAGGAGGGCTGCCAAGCCCGTGGGGGATAAACATAATTACGACCATAAACCTCACATCCCATCATCAACCAATGGATTTCTTGGAATATTTGAAAATTCAGATTGAATTTTCGCTCATACGCCCACCATTCATGTCGTGTGATACTTTTTTATATGATAAAGAAAACAATAATATCATGTCCACCCTGGGATCAGATCCATTAGATTTTATACCAACAAAGTACTCGCATGCACACTTGAAGAAGAATTGTATCCTTCCTCCTAAATGCTTTAATGTTAAGTTCCATTCTAAAATTTAAAGGAGAGATGACCCATCCATCACTTTTACTGCGTAGGGAAGGGGTCCTTAATGTATTTTTTATGATGTAGCTTCACTCACACAAAGATAATTAGGTCTTAATTTATCCCATCTTATATGCCCTACGTTTTTCTTAACAGTGCACCTCCAAGAGCTCCGAGAAATAGTATTCCACATTTTGGGTATATTATGACGTTGAACTTGGAACTGATTCAGAAAACTCATCCTAACTTGGCACACGTTAATTATCCTCTTCATTTGCTATCCCCATCACCAGCATCATTGCTAAATGCTAATTTCGCCAAACAAATCCATTTGTCTTTTTAAGTTTTTTGGCCTCCACTCCATTGACTATATCAGCCATTTAACGACCTAACTGATATCAATATAGAGACGTTCCTTGTCTCAAAAATATAATTCTCTTCAACCTTTTTATTATTCAATTTCACATCCACTAAAGTTTAATTAATATATGCAGTGTAAATCAGCCCACTATCATATATGGTCTTTTTAAAAGCGTAGGTATGAGTTTATATATTTGCACCTAAAGTTATTAAATCTGTACAGTAATTGGGATATACAGGGTGTCCCAGGCCATTGTTCGAGTCTTTAAAAATCGGTATTTCCAAAACTAATCGAGCGATTTTGAT
>JAQFYM010001503.1:0-32965 GCA_034694785.1 Agrenia bidenticulata | reverse complement strand
CATAAATTGGATAAGAAGCTTGAAATTTTTTATAAACCTGGCTCGGGCTATATGAAGTTGCACCTGTGAGTTTTTTTCAAATTGAATTGAAAGCTTAAATTAGTTTTGCGGAATATTGAAAATCCTGTAAAGAAATCATAAAAAATCATAAAATTTCCGCTTTTGGATCCATAAAATACTGCAAAAATATGAAAATAGGATGGAAATTATAATTTTTAAATATGATTAAATAAAATATCAAATTGAATTGAAAACTTAAATGAGTTTTACGGAATGTTGAAAATCCTGTGAAGAAATCATAAAAAAATCATAAAATTTCCACTTTTGGATCCATAAAATGTTGCAAAAATATGAAAATTGGATGGAAATTATAAGTTCTAAATATAATAAAATAAAATAAATCAAATTGAATTGAAAACTTAAATGAGTTTTACGGAATGTTGAAAATCATGTAAAGAAATCAAAAATCATAAAATTTCCGCTTCAAGATTCATAGAATGCTGTAAAATTATGAAAAAGGATGCAAATAGTACTTTAAATTTAATTGATAATTAAATAAATAATTATAACTTACAATTAGTTTTGTAGAATGTTGAAAATCATTTAAAGAAATCATAGAAACTCATAAAATTTCCACAGACAATGAAAATCAGAATGAAGAAAATTTGGAAAGAAAAGGCGGGGAATAACCGCCACACACACTCACTTCATACTTGATCTATTTTTCTACCCACACTCTTTTTCCATTTTCCTATTTAAATAATAATTTTGAATTGAATTTTTAATTCCCATACCATCCTTATGCCATCATTCTAAAGAGAAAGGGAATGGTGGTCGGTGGTATTGGTCATTTGGATTTTCAAAAATTAAAAAATCATCAAATTTCTTGACAAATTCAAACCAATTCTTTTCCTGGAAAATTAAACCCTTCAATTCAATTCAATTGTGAATTTTAAAATAATTTTCTTCCTCAATTTATCATTTTCTGCAATGGCTGGTGCTAGGGGTTATCAAAAAGGAAATGACCGCTTCGCAGACTTGTCAGGTAATTAAACTTTGACCTCACCAACTATGTACTAACCAAATCAGAATAAAATCAATGAGCCACAAACTTATTAAATCAGAAGGAGATTTAATCTCCCTTCACTCACCCCGACTTGCATGTCCGACCGGAGTTTTGATTGACCTTTCTGACGCTGTCCACCTCCCTTATCCAAAGGAACTCCTAAGGGTCGGGGAATTCGACGACACCTTTGGAATCTACTGTGACCACTCAGCCGCACAAGCTCAATCTCTCCAGCATCAGCCAACCAAACTTTTCACCATCAACGAGTCGAGAGAAACTGTCAATCAGCGGCTGTCCTCCCAAAGGTCACCACCCAGGACTTCAGGAGCTGACCCTTCACAGAAAACACCTCTCGGTCTATCCGATTCCGGTATCCTAATTTAATCATTCTCTTAAAAGTCCAACTAATTTTCACTTACTAACTCCAAGTTTTTTGGGTTTGTCAACAGACAGTTTGCTGGACCTGGACAACCTCTCCACCTTTTCATTCTCAGACTCTGAAGAGCTCCTGGAGGAGCTTCGAAAAAATGACGAATCTTGGGCAACCTCCCCGTTGACCATGGCTAAAGAAATTGAAGACA
Organism: Agrenia bidenticulata; assembly: GCA_034694785.1. Lineage (NCBI taxonomy): Eukaryota > Metazoa > Arthropoda > Collembola > Entomobryomorpha > Isotomidae > Agrenia > Agrenia bidenticulata. Next base: position 31,318 of record JAQFYM010001503.1, on the reverse strand, counting down.
TTCTTAGAGCCGAGAGAAGACCAAGCGCTGTTCTGGAGGATCCCAAAAGTCGTGACAGCTTTTCATCTAAGCTCCAGCGCCTAAGTCTCTTATTAAATAGTCCAATACCGTCCCCTCCGACCCAAACATTGCCAGCTCCACTTGACACAGAAAAGCCTACTGACCCTGTCACAATCCGTCCATCCACTCCGCCGAATACTATGAAACTCGCTACTCCTAGAGTGTCCACAAGTACCATGACGTCCCCCATGCCGGACGGCAAAGCTAGTGCAATGAAGATCACTTCTGCAGTTCCAACATCGGCCTCGAAACCTCGTCGTATTCCATATTTCTCTTACACGCCAACTTCATCGCTTAAGAAGCCAATGCTCGGTGTTCATGAAAGTCATGATGTGTCCCCTCCAGAGTCTACCAACACAACCTCGTCGGCCTTTAAGAGACTTTCATTTAGCTCCTCAAGTTCTACCTCTAGTCCTACCAAATCTATAAAGAATGAATCCATTTTGGGAACACGGAAAGGGAACATAGGGAGTCGTGTAAGTATGACTTCAAGGCCTGCTGTATCAATCAAGGCAGCCGCCCAGCGAATCGGAGCCCGAAGGTCAATTCAACCTTTGAAGGCCACAGTCCCTCTTCCAATACCTTCAAATGTTTCCATAACTTCGAGTAATGACCTAGGAATGATTCGAACTAATAAATCGGGTTGTGCTAGCGCCCCTGTGACACGTAAATTCATTCCTCCAGTCACAGCTTCGAGTCCTCAGCCACATCCACCTGCCTCTTCGTTCAATACACCTTCCCGAGCCGGCAGGAAAAGTTTCACTGTTGTAAGATCTAGTGGTTATGGTCAACAGTCCCCTAATACGAGTATAACAAGTGCCCATAAGGTCAGCAGTATTATTTTCTATCACTATTAGTAATTCTAAATAATATAAAGTGGATTGAGTTAATTAAAATATATTTCTGCTATTTTAATAGATTTCTGCCCCAAGTCCTACCAACCGCAAATACATTCCTACTCCGATCGCGAAAACCCTACCCAGTCCAAAACCATGTGTGAGACAGGTCATGGGAGCTAAAGGGCAACTACCACAAAATGATATAAACTCTGTCCCTCAAAAGACGACTAAGGTCTGAAATAGCTCAATTTTTTGTAAATGATGCCAGCTTGACAGCCCATGATAATTTTTTACTGTATTTACATTTCAGATGGAAACGTCAAGTGGGATTAGACGCTCGAGCTACGTTTCGAAAGAGAATAAATTCAAAATAAACTCTTTCCTACCCCGTCCGGCTCATCAAAACAATTAACTGCAAGTATTAAGACTAAGACAATTTTTATAATCCATTCACCTTTTATAACTTTGAACCTTTCTATTTACAAAATGTAGAGAGAATTTTGTGATTTCATTTGACTATATTTACTGATTTCAATCCACAAGTGACAGGGACTAGAATCGAAATCTCAAGACTTGCTTAAATCTTGCGATAACATTATTTAAAAAAAAATATATTAAAGACATGGATAAAAGATGATTAAGAAGAAGTTTTCGAGTATTTTAATTCTCCTGTTGGAGAAAGGGGGATAAGTTGTAAAAGTTCCCTAGGGGCTAGTTGGTTAAGGTCATTTAGACTAGAGCTAGTGTATTTTATCATGGCTAGAGGTTAAAGGTTAAGGACTGCTCTTTTATTTGAGTAAGAGAGGAAGGATATTGATTAATTGATGGATCGATAAGTGTGGGCTGGGAGATATGCTCTCCACCACCAACCACCAGTCTCCTATCAAACTCCACGCAAATGACACACACTTCCTCATCCTCTCCCCACCTAATCTCCTTTTACAACAACATAACATAATTCCCCACTAACTCATCAACATAAATAATTTTAATTTAAACCTTTTTCCACCGAAATCCTCACAAAACTCCCCATAACTCAAGACTCATAAATTTCTCAAGGGCATTGGTGGTGAAAATGTGGTGGTGGTCTATGGGAGATTGGATTTAGTGGCAGATGGGGATTTGGCCTTTCCATTTCTCACCAGATGCAAAGCAACAAACCCTCTTCTCTTCCACACACCTTCCCAACTAAATTAAGAAGAGGAACAGGTTGACTGGGACCTTGTGGATATCTTCAATCATCTTCATCCCTATTCACCTTTAATTAACCTTAAGTCATTCACAAGCTCTCTGGAGAAAGCCGTGGAGAAAGGTCTGGAGAATTAAGGACACTCGACATGGGGGCCAAGTTTTGTGGGATTCAATAAAATGTTTGGATAGAGGATTGTGCAGATGTGCTAAAGCCGCAGAAGAGTCAATTGTTATGTGATTGTGTGTGGATATGACCTGAATAATCTAAGCCATGGTATTCCTTACAAGCTCAGAGCTTAAAATCCTTCCACGCATTCCACTTGAAGGGACACACCGGACCTGGACCTTTTTCAAATACTTTGGATGACTCAGAATTAATTATGTCGGAGTTGATCAATTCCCTTAAGACGTTCGCCTACTCCGGCTCCATCAACTACGACCGTCGATATTCCTCAGGCCGTCAGTTTCCCTTTCTATTCATTTACATACTTTTTTAAAACCATTTTTGAGTGAATGTAAATTATTTAAAATTATATACTTTGGGTACATAGAGGTGAGGATCATTCCACTACTCAACTTGGGCAAGACGGACTCGTGTGCAGATTCTGGATTCACTCAATGGAGAGATGCAATGCGGATGGTGGCCCGGCTGCCCGGGGGACTCCCCACTGAATTCAGACTTAAAGTCAGTAGCCCTGCTTGTTGTTAGGGATTTCCATACCACACATACATCACGAAATTAATCTTCAACATATGAATACTCAAGTCCCTAGGGACTAAAACCTAATCTCCAAGATCCCTGTCATGGATTGAGGTCACAATAATAATAAGTTCAGTCCATGTCCCCATTTATAAATTAAAGTCTCAAAGTCCCCTCAAGCCCCTCTCGCTAATCCCTTAGAAAATGAAGGAATGAGTTTAAGATTTAGAATTTTACACTCAGGCGTCTAAGCGTCTTTTTCTTTAGATGAATCGTTCGGGGGTGGCAGTTGAGAAGATTGAAAAAAAAAGAATTTAAAATTAATTCTTGATCGTTTTAGCTGTGGGAGAACCTCTCGGAGCGGTACATGAAGGAGAAGGGGATTTTATGGTCTCGAGTTCTCACCAAAGCAGGAACTGCTAACTCGAGAGATGATGAAATTGCTGATCAAATCGATAAGGTCAAAGATCAAATCGAATCGAACTTTCTTACATCTTTCTTTGGTCAAACTAACAAGTTAAATGCATTTTGATGACTGCGTAGGATTTGCATCGGACGGGGTGCACAGGGTTCAGTGGAGCCAAGCAGGCAAAGCTCAAGAGCGTCTTGGTCTCATATGGACGCTGGAATCCAGGGGTGGGCTACTGTCAAGGATTCAACATGATCGGGGCCATGCTCCTAGAAATGACCTCCGGGGATGAGACACTCACTCTCAAAGTTCTCATCTTCCTTATCGAAGGGATCCTCCCTCAAGGTAGACGAATGGAAGAATCTTATGAAAGTGGCATGTTGTAAATCTCTCATTTCCTCCTTCAGGGTACTTCAATGGCGGACTTCGAGGGCTGGCCGTAGACATGGCAGTATTTGGGGACATTTTAAAGCTGAGAAAGCCCAGTCTGAACTCTCACCTTTGTCGACTTCAAGGAGCTGAAGATAACCCTCCGCTTATCGACGTCTTTACAATGCATTGGTTCCTCACACTTTTCATTCACTGCCTCCCCACACCCTCCGTTCTCAGGGTGAGTTAACGCTGGGGCAGACAGTCACCCTTACAGGCCCTTTCAGGCCCATCACATTCTAAATTCATGTCTAATGATTTATTTTCAGATCTGGGATTTAGTTTTACTTGAAGGTTCCGAAGTTCTTCTTCGAACGGCACTCGTTCTTTGGGCTGCAATCGAAACGTACGTCTATAAAATATTTTTTTAGTTTAGTAAAAGTTATAAATGAATTTAGGACGTATTGAGGTATTTTTGAAAGTTTTTGTCAGCTAGAATATTGGTGACAGTGATAACGGTTTCATAAAGTGTAGGATGAGAAAATATTCATTCAGATAGGAGAATTAGTCGACACGATGAGTTTGGTTGGTAGGAAGGAAGGTAAATAGGGTCCTAAGGATGGGTCCCTAATCGTGCACGACATGCCTCAATAATTCCATCTCCTAGATTCCCCAGGGAGCTTAATTGGTAATTGAGGGATTTAATGACAGATTATGATGGATGATGTTTACAGGAGGATACTAGGAGTACGAAGTTCCGATGAATTCTACTCCGTCATGGGTCTCGTCACGAGAGAAATGCTCGACGTTGGACTCATGGACCCAAACTCTCTAGTCAAGGTAATCCTACTAATATATCAAAATAATAAATCGCACATATCACATGGGCCTAGTATTTTAATCATCTCCCTGTTTACAGTGCATTGTGAGTGTAGGACCCTTCCCTTTCCCCGGACTGGACGACTTGAGGCTAAAACATCGAGGGCTTATTCAGCAAGACACACCTTACAAATCATTCTTCTTAGCCAAAAGGGAACTGGACAACTTGAAAAAGCACTACGCGGCCATTCGACACCGCCAGCGTGCGACTACAATCATCCTCAAAGGGCTAGAAGCCTCCAGGATAAGGGTCCCCGGCCAGAGGTCCAACTCACTCTTCGTTCCAACGACCAAGAAGCAGGTTGTGTCTCCCAAGCCTAAGTTGCGACGAGGTTCCAGCGGATCTAAGACCGCTGCAGTCAATAACAATAACAACAAGAACACTAGCAACAATAACAACAACCTTAACAATCGAAGTTCAGCCGGGAAAGGGGCTGCACAGGTGGCTGGGATTCGAAATGGCAACGGTCCTTCGAGAGGGAAGGTACAGGTGACCCAGCCATGGGACAAAGACAAGCCACCGTCGGGATCTAAAGTGGCCAAAAGTTTTAGGCGACGAAGGACCTTGTCAGCTTCATCAAGTCGGAGTTCATCCAGCTCTACGGAGCTCTGTGACTCCAGCTCCGATGGTACTTCCTCATCTGACGGAGTCTGGAGTGACTCTGACAATCGGTGGGTCAAGCAGTCCAAGAAGAAAGGGACTAGGCATCATTCAGACGCTAAGCCTGTTGCTGACACTAACACTGCCGCATGCATCAAGAAGGAGGAAACTGTAGAAGAGCCTGTAACGAAAGCAACCTTGGATTTCGATCCTCCGTCTCCAGCTGCCAGTGACCCCGGGCGAGGGGGATTGGCCAGGTCATCCTCGATCATTGACACTAATGACAGTCAGCATTTTCTCGAAGAAATGACCAAGTTGGGCAAGAGTGATAGTTTTTATGAGAACCTCAGCAAACGAATTTGTGAGCTGCAGTTTCAAAATCTGAAAACTCTAAACTCGTGTACAACGGTCATTGACCCAAGATCCTTGGCTCTACCTCCCTTTGAAAAGTCCCCTCTGCCAAGCCCAATAAGTCCCTTCCCTCCTGTCGCCTCCTACGATATGGCAGAGGTCTCCCGAAGTCTCTCCGTTTTGGGACATGCCACCCCTCGGCATCTCAGCCCAAGAGGATCTCTCTCTTCCGTAGACAGTCCTTTGCCAAAGAGCCCAATGTCCCCCTCCCCAAGTAATCCTTTGAAAAGGGATATCAAGTCTCAGAGCTGTTTATCCAGAAAAACTTCCAAGTCCAGCGTCTCAAGTGTAGACTTACCGGAGATTTGCATTGTGGACAACTATGAGAATCTCTCCAGGCCTGGGACAACAAGTCCTGGAGAAATCGAACAGGCCGACTCAATAGCCCCTTTAGAACTCCAGGCCTCTTTCTCTCTGCCACCCACGCCCAATTCTCCCAGCGTCTTCTCTCCTATGAGAACTCCAGACTTTCTCAAACAATGTGCGGTGAGTAGCTGTGATTATTTAGATTTGGATATCGAAGAAGGAGAAGAAGGAATCGGGATTCTAGGCTCGATGGTAACGGTGGTAGAATCTCCACAAAAACGCTCAATGAAATTAGATCTTGAGAACTGCCTTGTGAGTCCTAACTCGGTTGATGGAGCTTGTGAGGAGTCACCTGAGACGAACCTTCCACGACCTAAGAACTTTCCAGTCTCGCCTGACGATGCAGGGGCGTTCTTATTTCTAGAGGGACGAGCAGAGTCAGTGGAAGAGGCTCAAGATGGCCTATCCATGTCCCCCACCTTCCCAACCGCAACTTGTCCTTGTCAGTGTCAAACGACTGAAGAGATCAACGCAGTGATTCGAGAGAACATTGCAATCCTTCAAAGACTGAAACTGAACAAACCGGCCTACTCTGATGACCAAGACGAGGATCAAGATTTGAGCTACGAAGACCTCAGTTCTTGCGGTGATGATGAAGGTACGAGGGTGTTTCTGGATAGGGACTCGGGACTTCCCTCATCCTCCAACACTTTCTCTCAAGGGGCCAAAGAGCGACTCTCCAGCGTCTCGTCCAACACGTCCGCGGGGAGCAGCTATGGGAAACGTCGTGCCAAATCCTTGACCCGCGCTTCAAGTCAAGGCACCAAGACCAAGAAATCCAACTGCGGCTTCAATCCATTTCCCACTGTAAGGAAAGCAAGCCTGAGAGTTTCCAAATATGGACTCTACAATTAATTTGGAAATACAAGATTTCCATAAATTCCATAGTATTATTGTCTCTTCACCTTTACAAAGAAAAAAACTAGTACCCTTATTAAGGGACCCTTAGTACCCTTTGTAGCTCCAACACCATTTGACATTTCAAACGACCTTACAGCTTCAGCCAATTAGGCAAGGGAATAAAGTGACGAAAGCTGGACGCGTCACATCCCAAAGATGGACTGAAATTAATGTGACTTTATCCCTCCTTTATAAGTAATTGCGATTCTTACCTCTTCTTCCGATATATTATCACCACACCTGTATTATCCAATCCTTCCACACTCCACCAAATTTACTACTATATTATATTCTACAGTACACATGGCTTTCCACATACAAATTCTAAAGGCAAATTTCACTTGATTTATTCACATGCTTGAGATTTGTTGAATCAAACAATTTTCATTACTAAACTAGACATACGAGTTAAATGCACTACCATTTCTGGTACATACTGGCCGCACCTACTTTCTCTCATGGAGGACTAAGGGGAAATTAATAAGGAGTAGATAAGCCAAGAGAATATCACAGGAATATGTGGTGATTCAATAAAAATAAAACAATTGTTAAAACGAATCAAAACCCCTTTTGCGTGACCAAAAATCTACTGCTGACTACATCCAAGATCTCTAAATCTAAAGATTAATCTTAAGTTAGATTAAGTGTTCACTACTGGCACGAGATTTCGATCTCTATTTCATCCACAAGGGATGGACTCTGCACTGAACCTGAAATACAAATATCAAGTACTGGTAATCCTTAAGGGTACTCGTTATGGATTATTTCGAGGCTTATTACCTCGACCAGGACCTGGGACTCGATAAGGGACAACTTTCATCTTCTTGGATGGAGTCGGTTCATTCATTTTAGAATCCCTCTCCCTCTTCACAACAGTAGTAATGACCGTGTTGTCCGAACCGAAATTTTTAACAAAGATAAGGGGACTTATGCATCCATCTATTGCAGAACTGGAGACGCCCAATTCTACGGGCATCAGAGTTACGATATCATTTGATGAAGGGGGTTCTAGTCCTCCAAACTTGTGGTCTTGATCAGTTTCATTAATGGGAACTACTTTAAGCCCTAGTGGATCACTTGCGTCAAATCTTAGAATATCATGAGAGTCTATTCCGTCATCAGTGTCAGGAATTTTGGATTCCACTTCCGTCTTTGTATTTGATTTACTGACATTTCCCTTCTTTGAGTTTGTTCGGGGTTTTCTCGTCTTCGGGGGGCTTTTCTCAACGGTCTTTTTCGCTTTAGTTATGGTACCAACGGTAGAATTTTCTTCTTTCGCGATTGTATTTGATTTCCAAGTTGCAGTTGGTCTACCGATTTTCGCTGGTTTATTTTCATTTTTCTCACATTTTGACTTCGTCTCCTTGACCTTAGATTTACCCGATTTTCCCATCTTTTTCAGAGGTGGAGAGTGTGAACCAGTTATGGAAAATGTAAGCTCCCTATCTTCTTCAATTTCCTCAACGAGTAGTTTTTCTTGTTCCGTGTTTCCGGGAAGGGTGGATAGTTCTTCATCGTCATCAGATGTGATCCCTTCATCCGGATCAAACTCTTGACATGAAAGAGCGAGACTTATTTGCCCTGGATTTCTTCGGTCTTCCCTTTTGAATTTAGATTTCAATTCAGCCCTCGTCCGATTTCGAAAAATCGTGGACATCATTGAAAAATCTGTCCCACACAAACTCAATCCTTTATAGAATTTGACCGTTTCTGAAATAAAAATAAAAAGTCCAACTCTGAAAATCCAATCCTAGTTTATATTTCACACAAAAAATCGAAACTCATTATTTATAATCAGACCTTTGATAGACCAGTCAGTGCCTCTTTTAACTTGCTTCTTATTTCTGAACAAGCCGGAGGATCCTACAGCGAAATCAGCGCCTGAAACTGTCTCCATTTCCGCCAGCTGTTTCTTTGCCCTTTGACACTCTGAAGTTTCCACCACCTAAAAATAGTTTCATTCGGAATCAAACTTCAAATCCAGTTTGTAAGCAACACTAAAGTAAATATATTTACCAAGCTCTGTTCGTCAATGATGAGTTGTCCATCCGGACCAACTTTGACCCGAGGGCCGATGCTGGTTAGGCTACTAGACCCGTTGGATTCTGTATCTGAAAGAGAATCCTCATCTTCCTTTTTCTTTGGAGATGAAATATTAACTGCGTCGACTGTAACTCGTCGTGCTGACACAGAGTCAGCGTTTGAAACAGAACTCCTCGAATTTGAATCCTGATTAGTCACTGAAGATTTCCCTGGACGTCCTAGGTCACTGGATACTGACGAAGCCCGATTTCGACTCCCTGGAGTTTCCTTTTTCCTAGACAATTTTAGATTCAAAATAATTAATCATTAAAACTTTCATTTCCCAAGCAATTAAAATTTAAACACATGGATTTCGAAACTTACGGAGGATTCCAGAATGCATAGTGTAACATGGTGAGCTTTTCTTTCTCTGGGCGACTAGTCTGGGTGTTGACCTTGGTCATGAACTCTTTGCGAAGCGTATGGTACTTAGAAACGGTAATAGCAGGAGATGGCTTCTGAAGTCGCTGTCGTATGAGGACGTCCCCACCCGGCTCCTTTGTCACACTGGCAAAGGCTCCCCCCAAAGGAGAGTTGAGAGGTTGCCGGTCCACACTCTGCTTAGTAGGGGACCCACTGGACATGTACCTGGCCACTTCATGAGAGTCTGCCGAGTTGGAGTTGGTGTTAAAATGATGGGGAGGAAGATGCCGATGAGTTTCATAGTAAGATGGGCTAGGGCTAGTGACTGGGGAAGGTCTTTCCGGCCCCCCAGGGCTCTGTAAAGGAGTCGTCGAGTACTGACGAGTAAAGAGAGAAGCAGGAGAGCACCGTTGGATACCCCCTGGTGAGAAGGGATAGCCGGGTGACCTCACTCCGAGGTCACCTGAGGAGCCCGTGTATGGAGGAGAATGCAGGGCAGCTAGTCCCACCGGTGTTCCTGGTCTCCTTTGTTCGGTTCTGGGACTACCCGGGGACTTGACACCCTTCAGTGCAGAGTAGTCCTGAGGGGAAGGGGCTAGTTTGGACGATGCTGGAGAGGGTGACCTGAGGAGGGAGCTCGAGGGGGGCAAGTAAAGGCTCGGTGACCGCCCTCTTTCAGCTTTGACGGGGGACAAGGGTGGATGTGAATAGGAAGGGGGAATGGGAGATGCATTGTGTAGATTTGAAGGGATGGGGGTCAAGGGTCGATCGGAGTGGGCAGAAGGGCGACCACCACGAGGGACGTTGATCACTGCCTTGATTCGGTTTCGACGAGTTGCCATGATTATAGTCGACAAGTTCAGTGCTCAGTTGAAGAAGAACCAAACCAATTCACGTGACCTGTTTGACCTATTTGAAATGTTTAAAGGAGAGATAAGGGAGGTTTTAATAATCCCTTTGTTCTTCCAGGGCACAAGGTCATTCCAAAGCTAAAATAGATGACGAAATTGTATAAAAAACTTTGCGGATAAAGAAGTAATAATAATTTGTGAATTGCATGTAATAATTAAATCCTTGAAATCCCCTCGCTTCCTTTTCACATAACTTTGAAGTTTAATTTCAATCGAGCTCTCCTTCTAATGTAAAGGGAAATATCTGGCAACTAAGGGAGAGTGAGCAAAGTACTAAAACCTGGCCCAACTAATTTTAAATACCGCGTAATTCAAAATTTCAAATTTATTTACTACACGTGCAAATCTAAAGTTTGTAAACATTTCAATTTTTCCCTGCTAAACTTCTTAACAAACTCATCGAACTCATCGACATTTCGAGAAACAACATAACATAACTTCCCTTTGAGTTGAAAGCTCATCTTTATCTAATCAGAGGTAACTAACTACTTCTCTACTGGACTTTTAGATAATCTATTCATCCGAACTCCAAACAACTTGAAACTTTACGGTGTACGGTAAGGAACACAAAACTTCATTGTTGCTACTGTTTCTGATATACTGTTATGATGTATGAGAAAGATATAACTTAAAATTGCAGGAAGATCGTAAAATTATGAACCCCTCAGAAGGTTCTGGCGATGGAGAAAGGCCAGCAAGGCCGCCCCGGGACATCCAGGCTCTTTTAAAGTTTTGTGTTCAAGAATCAGGCTCAGAGGATGGCACTGTCCACAGAGAACTGGATCCAGAGAGGAGAGCTTGGCTTGAACAGGCCCTTCAGAGTATGACCGTGGACGTAGTTCAAGAGATGCTCCAAGGTATTCAATTCATCACCAAAGAATTGACAATTGTAAATAGAGAAGAAATGCCTTCGGATGAGATCATGGAGAAAATCCTGGACGCAGTTCAGAAATTGATGGACAGGACAGATGACTTGGATAATGCAGCTGACTTTCAGAAAGTAGGTGGGTTCGAAATTCTACCCCCTCTACTTCAATCCCCACACCCGAGATTTGTAATGAAGGGAGCTGATCTCGTGGCTGCATTAGTCCAGAATCATGAGTACTGTCAGAACGCAGCTCTGGGCATGAAAATCCTGGATATGCTTGTCCATAACCTCGACTCTCCATCCCTTGCAGAAGAAGTAAAGGTCAAGGCCGTGTACGCAGTCTCTTGTCTTGTTCGATGCAATACAGTGGCCCAGGAAGTATTCGAACATAAATTGAATGGCTATTCAGTGTTACTACGAGCCATGCAGTCCAGTACTGGAGAAAAGGGCCCGAAACTCCGTACCAAGTCCGCATTCCTTCTGGGGTCAATTATGCGAGGGTCGGCGGAAGTGAAGGAAAGGCTCTTTGAGATGGGATACATTGAGCAACTGGTGGGCCTCCTTCATATGGAACATGACTCGAGTCACGAATATATCCTCTTTGCCTTATTAGCTTTCGTGTCCGAATTCGAAAGAGGGATAAAGGAGTGTCGACGACCTGAGCTCCAACTCAAGCAGCTTCTTCAAGATCGGCTTATCTTTCTGAACCATGAAGAAGAGCATGAGGAAGAGGAAGGATATTGTAAAGAGATTCTCAATTTATGCTTCCAACAAAGCAGCGAGGGGAATCAAGAGAGCGAGAGGTAAGTTCAGTCACAAAACCTGAATAGGCATTTTGCTTGTGGTTCGAATTTCATTGCTTCTGTTCAATGAAACTATTTACTGTAACGATAATTTTAATGCATAACAATTACTTATTTTATTATAAGATTAAGTTGAGTTGGATGAAAAATAAAATAATAAAAATTGACGAGCTCTCCGCTGTATATTGTTTTAGATGTATATGATCTGTGAATTGAGCATAGATAGACAGTCCCTCAGCACTACCACATAAGACGCGACTTCTTCTCCTTCTGTGGCAAGCAATCTCTTTGTCTTCATTTGCCATGTAGCCATTTTAAAACCACGGCCATGTCTGGCAATACCTGGAAATACCACATGGACCCCCCATGATGGCCAAAAGCCTCTCCGGTAGCCATAGATTTAGATACTATCCGGTGGTCCACAAAACAAAGCCCAGAACACAAAGCCGCTTCGCAGCAGACACTCTACTCCATCCATCCGTTGCTGAAACATCTCTGTAGCTCTCCTCTGCCTTTTGTCCTATTCACTATTTGATCACTATTCAATCAGGTTTGTTTTATTATATAATTCAATTCAGTTTAATTAATAAGTGGAAGCTGTGAGTTTCAAATACTGATTGACCGATACGAGCAAAGAAATGGTAGAGATTGGTTCCGAAAAAGAGTGGTCCTCAAAAAGGGATCGACTTGAACAGCACAAGTATTTACTTGACACAGGATTCCTAAGTGATTCCGTGATGGTCCTTGGGAAGGAAAAAAAGGAGGTCAAAGTTCACCGACTCCTTCTTGAAATGTCATCCCCAGTTTTCCGCAAGCAGTTTAGACAAGCTGTCAACAATCGAATAGTTATCCGAGATGTGGATCCTGAAATATTCATTCTATTGATTCGAGTAAGTATTTCAAATTTACAACATTTCTATTCGTTTGAGTTTTTGACCGAGGGCGAGGAATTAGATTTTAATTCATTTGTCGGCTATTTTGCAGCATGTATATTTGGGGGAATGTGGGGCCAAGTCTGAGGTGTGGTTCCCATTGTTGAACCTTGCCTCGGATTATAAAATCCAAGAACTAAGGGGTTCGTGTTCCAAGTCCTTGATTGAACTCATCACAATTGAGAACGTGACAACTTTGTTTGAGCAAGCAATGCAATTTGGACATGCCGACCTCTGCAAGTCAACATTAACTTATTTGTCCAGGTTAGGCTCATTTCACATTTGCTATTTTAAACTATTTAAGTCTAGGTTTATTTTGTAATTTATGACCACAGAATTGACATCGTATCCATTGGTGTAAGGATGAGGTCGTCCCCTAGTAAGCATTTTAGATACGAACAATTTTTATTTGATTTAGCAATGCGGCGGAAATTGTAAAGTTGGATGTATTCGCTGAACTACGAGAGGAATGCTTGTTCGAGATTCTTAAACGAGACGACCTTAGGGTCACCGATGAACTTCAGATTTTCGACGCTGTTATGAGGTAATGAGACAACGGAATGATAAGCATTTTAATATACCTATTCTCCAGTTATTCAAGCGAGCTGATTAATTTTATATGCAGATGGGGCGAGGCTGAATGTGGTCGACAGAAATTGGATTGGAATGAGCGGAAAAATATTCGTAAAGTTTTGCATAATGTTTTGGCCCTCATCCGATTTCCGGTCATGGAGGCGGAGGAGTTCACATTGAACGTGGCTACCAGAAATGTGCTTGAAGATAAAGAATTGATCTCCATGTTTTCATTCTTAAACGTGTCGAGTGGGAATCGGTGAGGGATTTCTGCTTTCTAGTAACATGCAATATGATTTACTTAGTTACTGTGCCCATAACTGCTAATTCCTGTATGCTATATAAAAAAGAGGATTTTAAATGTTGGTAAAGTAATTGTGGATACTTAAATTAGGGCCCGAATTCCTCAAGTACGGTTCAATGTAGCTCCAAGGAATTATTTGCCCCCTGTCGTTCTGGGTTCAACGCTTCATTCAGCACCGCGATTGTTGACAGGGAAAATAAATTCAAAAGACGGCATGTTCTTAGATGGTACTGAAATCTTAGAGTAAGGAGGACATTATATAACATTTTTATCGATCTAATCATTTCCTTAACACTCACATGATTAGTTTTTACCAATATTTTCCCTAGGTTTAAGTCGAACCAAGCCGTTGTTCTCGTAGGACTGAAAACGTTTCACACATCGGCATTTAAGGAATTGTGTTGCAAACACAGTAAATTCAGTGCATTCCACAGACCGGAAGAGAACAAACTGAAGATTTCCGTAGAAAGCATTGCGAGTCGAAATTTCTTGTTGCGTCAAGAGAAGAAACCGTTTGACTTTTTTGAGTCAGAAATGAATTTTAACACTCCGCTTAATCTTGAGCCCAATTCTTGGTACTCAATCACGGCATCAATCTCGGGAAAGTGGGCTGGGAAACCACTAAGTCACTTTTCTGTACGTTTAGGAGAGAGTAATTTCTTGTGTATTTGAATTCAAGAAAAGGTGTTCAATGTTCCTTATGCTAATGGTAATCTTTTTGCTATTTAATCAGGACTTCAACGGACCCACTAACTGTGAAAGCATTTGCAATGTCAAGTGTGAGGAAAAAGGTGCAGTCCAGAATGTTGGCTTTGAATTTCGAAGAGGAAAAGGGAATAAGGACATACCAATTGAACACGGTCTCATCCAAGAGTTGCTTTTCAAATCGTATTTTGATACAAAGCAATTTTACAAACATGGGCAATAGTGGCTTGGGTCAGTGGTCTGTAATGATTGATTGGATTTTTGTGATTTCGGGATGATTGTAGGATTTATTTTTACCTTAACCTTATTTTGATATTTGATAGTCTATTTTACGAAAATAGTGTGACCCTTTTTGGAGTTAAATGTTAAGTTAAGTGTTGCAGCTTTTTAATTGAATCTCCCAATAATAATAAAATATATCGAATCCCTTATTGAATAAAATAAGACCACGAGTTAATTAACATTTATAATTCAGATATGAGCAATGCTGTTTTTGGATTTTTTATATTCTATTTAAAATATTCTCCATACACCATAACTTTGTATTAATGAGGGAACTTGGGAATCGGGTTGATTGGAACTGAAATCGGAATTGTTGTGAGTCGGTTGCCCCGGTAGCAACTATCGATTCCTAATCAATTATCAAGGGCTCATATTTGAGTAAATTATTATTCAAGCTATGTAAATATTTCCTGAACTATTTATATATACCCTGTGAACTTTTGAACTTACGGTTTTTAGGCATTGAATAAAAAGAGTAGCCTCGAGTAGCCTAAGAAATGCATCGCGGTCGACTTGGTGGTGTTCACAATAATTTAGGGACGAATCCGGCTTCAACGTCAGAGGATGAGGACTTGTATTCCGGTTACAATGACTTCCCTTCTGCCCTCAATACCGAAGACCTCGAATTCGATAATAATTTCCAGCATTCCGCTCGAGAAATGGAAAGTCGACGACCAACGGTTAGTCCTTACAAACGATCAGCTTTGTAGTACATTTAAAAGTTTAAGTACCTAACGAACTTGAAAAATGTTTTAAACAATTATTTAAGGCTTTGCCAAGTCGAGGGATGACCCCTGGTACTTCGTCCGGGAACCGACTTGGAACCGCTGCTGGGGTACTCAATCCATAAAATTTGAAAATAGAATCACATAAATCCCCTTTACTATACAAGCTTTTTGAAATATGAACAGTTCAAGCGGGAGCCGACTGGTCGAACCGGGATATTCACTAGAAGTGGAACAGCAAGGCCCATTACAGGTGCTGGGGGCGACTCCGGGGGACTAAATCGACCCATGACAGCTGTGAGGGGTGCCGGTTATACAGCTGCTGGCCGGGGTCAACATCCATTTGACCCTCTTAACAGCGCGTCCAAGAAAGGGACTCCAAGCATTGAGCCAAAGGCAGAGGATACGTGAGTTAAACTCTGATGAAAAAAACAACGGGGTCAAAGGTTGATTAAAATTGGAAGGCTTTGATTTTCTAAAGGGTTGACGAAAAGATGAAGCTGCTAGAGTTGAAAATCAACAACTTGATCGAGGAGTCCGTACTGGCCGGTTGCAGAGGAGATCACAGGAAAGGACTGGAACTGGCTAAAGAGGCTGCAAATAAGGAAAAGTCCCTCATGAAGCTTAAGGACCAATCTGGAACAAACGAAGGTCACGACTGGGACATTACTTTCTCCGTAAGCCCAAAAAAACTGACAATTGACAACTTTGGATCTTTAAAAAAATGGTTGTGGATTTTATTTAAGGTGTTGTTCAACTTGGCAAGCCAATACGAAGGCTGTGAGATGTACACGGAAGCTCTGACCACTTACCAAGCCATCTCGAAAAATAAATTCCTTGTACATGGAGCCAAAGTGAAGATCAACATGGGCAACATCTATTTCAAGCAAAATAACCCTACCAAAGCTATCAAGATGTACAGAATGGCCATGGACCAACTCAACAACACCAACAAAGATCTAAGGTACAGTGACAGCGTGACGTAGGGGATCCAATCCAGTACTTGACCTTATTGACCTAATTAAAATTTTTTTAAAGATTGAAGCTCATGCACAACATGGGGATCATTTTTCTCAAGATCGACCACCCTGGGGACGCTGCAGCTAGTTTCGAGTACATAATGCAAGAGAAGCCCAGCTTCAAGACCGGACTTCATCTCATCGTGGCAAACTTCATGACTGGAGATCACGACAAGATTAAGCGGAGTTTCCAGGATCTACTCGAAGTCCCCATGGACTTTGATGAGGACGATGACAAATATGGAACCCTTTCCGTATTGCAAAAATATGCATATCTATTTTTATTCGATTAAATTGTAAAGTTCTTAAGGATTTATGTTATGTATGTAAATTGATTGCAGGACGACCCGGTTTCCCAACTTCTAATCGAAGTCCTCAAGAACGACAAGCTGCGCAAGTTGGAGAAGGAGCGGAAGCTGTACGCTGAAAGATGCGTTCTTTCAGCAGCGAGATTGATCGCTCCGGCAGTGGAGTCCACTTTGTCTGAAGGCTACCACTGGGTCACAGAGGAGATCAAGGGATCCAAACATTCTCAACTTGCCCACGCTCTCGAGGTCACGATCACTAATTCTAAATAAATACGCTCAAAGCAAGATATTAAACATACAGTTTATATTTAATTACAGATAAGCAAGGCCTTGGTGTTTTTGAAACAACGGGAACTGGGGGAAGCCGCAGAAATTTTAAAGTCCTTTGAAAAGAAGGAAACGAAAGTGGCTACTGCCGCTGCCACCAATCTTTCATTCATGTTCTTTCTGGTAAGTTTTAAGTTGAGGTCACCGTCACATGTTCTAAGGGTCACCCTATTGATTATCAATAATGTCTTTGATTTAACAAGCAAGGGGACTTGGATGAAGCGACAAAGTACGGAGAAATGGCCACCAAAGCCGACTTTTATAATTCCGTGGCCTATGTCAACTTGGGCAACTGTCACTTTGTCCGGGGGGACTACGATGAAGCGAAAAAGTGCTACCATGAAGCCCTTAGCATCGATTCCTCTTGTACAGAAGCCCTCTACAACTTGGGACTTGTTAACCAGAATTTGAAATTCTTTGAGGAGGCTCTGGAATGTTTCCACAAAGTCCAGTCCCTGGTCCGCAACCATCCCCACGTAACTTACCAGCTGGGGAGAACACACGAACTAAGAGGAGAGAATGAAATAGCAACGGAATGGTTTCTCAAAGCCCTTGCCCTCGCCCCCACTGACCCCGGAATTCTCAAGAAGCTTGGAGAGCTCTCTGACATTGATGGGGATCGACAACAGGCTTATCAGCATTTCTTTGACGTAAGATTAATTTGTCAGCTTTGCTAACCTTTTTTAAAGCTTTTCAAACTATTTTCATGGGGATTTTTTTAGTGCTACAAATACGACCCATCTGACATGGAAGTGATTGAATGGCTGGCTTCATATTTCCAAGAGATGCAACTTCCAGAAAAGGCTTTAGATTTCTATCAAAAAGCTTTGATTCTTCAGCCTGATGAGCCAAAGTGGATGATCCTGATTGGTCACACGCATCGGAGAATGGGAAACTATTCCCATTCCTTGCAATCCTTTACGAAATTGTACAAGGAGAATCCAGAGAATATCACAGCCCTTCAAGCCTTAGTTCGCTTGGCGAGTGACATGGGACTGAAGGAGGCCGAAGCTTATCGAGAAGAACTAAATAAATTAGAGAGAGGAGCTGAGAGCCGAATGACTTCCGGTGGAGGTGGATCTTCAGGAGGGATGACGAGATTCGGACCTCCTTCTCGAATGGGGTCAAGTAGACCGAGACCACAACAACAGCCCTCTTCTTCTTTCGAGGATAATCGCTCTATTTCTGAAGGACAAGACCCTGGGGGGTTTAATGACAACCACTCTCCCCGAACGCAGAGGTGGACATTAAAATTTGATAGGTCGTAATTCATTGATAATAAAACCCTTGTGAATATTTTCAGAGGGGAGCAAGAATACCGGGAAGGTGGGCAGATTCATGAGGGGCTTTTTGATGACGATGATATGGATGAACTGGGTATGGGACGTTATAAATTATATCTAATCTAGTTGTGAATTGATGCCCACAATGGAGATGGTATTTATTTGTGTACAGACTTGCCGATCGGAGGTCGACACACGGCGATCAAAAGACCAGAGACGAGAGGTGGAAGACCCAAGACGGCAGGGATGGATGAGATCGAGGCTTTCTTTGCAGCCAACGAAATCAAGCCGGAATTCTTACCCTTTTGAATCCCCATATTCAATTTAAAGAATATAAAAATGTGACCAATGAATTAAATAAAGTAGGTTAGGTTTTCTGAGTTGGAATAAATCTTTTGAGACATATGTGGGAAGTGTACTAATTGGGAGAGTCAAGTGTGTTATCGTACCGTTGGTACTTGGGTACTATGCAGACTGACGGTCCACTCATTTCCAGTCAAGTACGTTCCGCACGCAACTCACGACTTTACCCGTTCACGGGTAGAGAGACAAGTCAGAGTGTCAGAGTCAGTCATTCTTCCTCCGTCACCAAACCCGGTTTACAAAATTCGGGTTTCTACTCTTGCATTCTCATCCTTCGTCCGTCACCAAACCCGGTTTAATTTTTGGTTGGTTTTCCAGTCTTACACAGAATTCGGGTGTCTAACTAAATTCTAAGCTTCCAATTAGTTCCAATGCACAAAGTGTCCAGGCTGTCTCTTTTGGGGTATTTTTGGGGCCCGAGTATTTAAGGGGCCTTAAGGGGGGATGAGCGAGTGCGTGAAAGTTGTGGTCCGCTGCCGGCCTCAAAATGATCGGGAAAAGGACCTCAAGTCAAAGGTAAGAAAAGGGTTTGAATTAAAATTGATAAGGAATCAGTGCCTTGGACTTTGCATAAGGGACAGGGAAAAAATATAAAGAGGGAAGTGTGAAGAGAGCGTTGACATTTAAACACCGTTTATTATTTATGGCTTCGGGCTGGGCGGAAAGAATTTTGTGTCTTGTGTCTTCTCTCACGGCATTAGTCCAAAGTGAGTCCATTTCACATTGGACATTGGCTCTGTCATTAATTTCCGCTAATGCATTTCCGAAACTTTTTAGAGTGACAAGTTGGAAAGTTTTGAGATTTAATTCATTTAATAAATATGCAGAGGGGGATTGTAATTCATTCATATGGCTCCATTAAGTCCCTTACTTCCAGCTATTCATAATAAACCCATTGAGAGACTCGAGAGAAATCAGGGAAAACTTTTGGGAATGTTCAGTCAATGCTTTTGCCATTTCTCAGAAAGTCCCTTAGTCTTCATATCCATAATAAAGACATTAAGGACCGACTTGAGAGAAATCAGGAAAAACAGGAAACTTTGGGGAATGTGTTTTAGTCAATGTTTTGGAATTTCTGAAAATCCGAATTTTGAAAATGTTTTTAGAATGTGGTGTACATGGACTCGTCCCAATGCCAGTGCAGCATCGTCAATCCCAACGATGCCTCAGCACCTCCAAAGACGTTCAGCTTCGATGGCGTCTATTTCACGGACTCATCCACCGAGTCCATCTACAATGAAGTGGCATATCCTCTCGTCGAGGTAACCCACCGAATTACATAAACCAAATACAACCCAAAATATCCCGTTCTTGGAACACGTAATTCTTTATCACCCGGGTAGAATTGATATATAAATTGGCTATTAGGGCTTGGATGATGGGAGAGAGGGTTCCATTCAATTCCCCAAATATTACCCACCTCTAAAAACTAAATGAATCGATATTTTCCCCTTTATGTATCCTTTGGAAATTATTATCCCAAGGCCATTGTCCTGATGGGCAGAAAAAGCTCCTTGGTCCGTCCAGCGCCTATTCTTTTCCCCTCTTTGTATCGAGAATCCAGAGCTTTTTGGATTTATTGGGAAGCTCAAGTTGACGGACAAGCCAAGGGCAAAATCCTCTTTTTCTAGTCAATATTTAAACACTCTATAATTCCATATCCTTCACAATGACATTGGACGTATGAAAACCAACTACGCGTGGGCTTTTTATTTACACAGGGAGTCCTTGAAGGGTACAACGCGACGGTGTTCGCATACGGGCAGACCGGATGCGGCAAGTCTTTCACAATGCAAGGGATCCCCAGCCCTGCCCAGCACAAAGGGATCATTCCAAGGGCTTTCGAGCATATCTTTGAAGCCATCGAGACATCGGAGACGAACAAGTACTTGGTCCTTGCCTCATACCTCGAGATCTACAATGAGGAGGTTCGAGACTTGCTCGGCAAGGACTCCAAGCGGAAATTGGAGTTGAAGGAGCATCCCGAGCGGGGTGTTTATATTCAAGGTACGCATACATACTAAATAGACACGTCACAATGTCAAGGTCCACACAGAGAGAATCGTCGTGGAGAAGGCCATGAATTATTCCTCGGACGGAGTCATCAATAATTCCGAGTGGGCTGGCCCTGGCCCTGGTCGAACAGATGGACGAGACTCTTCAAGCTCACAAAACTCGAAGCATTTCCCCAAAATATAACCTTGGACCAAGGGCTTCAAATGTTTATCTTCTAAAAACACTCAAACTACTACATACGACTAAATAATAAAATCAATACCCTTATTCCATTTACAAAATATTTTACTGAAAATCCCTTCGTATAGAATTGAGTACCCACGCGGTGCAGAATGTCCAAGAATGCGAGAGGCTTATGGAGCATGGATGGAGGAATCGGGCAACGGGAGCCACCCTGATGAACGCTGATAGCTCCAGGTCACATTCCATATTCACAATCAACATTGAGATGTTAGATGGTCAGCAGAAGATTCGGAGGGGGAAGCTGAACCTCGTGGACCTTGCTGGTAGCGAGCGACAATCTAAAACAGGTATAAATCCCTTATCGATTTTATTGATCCAGGATTGACCTAATCCGAAATCTACTCTACCCGATTCAGGAGCCACTGGAGATCGGCTAAAGGAAGCTACGAAAATCAATTTATCATTATCGGCCTTGGGGAACGTGATCTCAGCCCTTGTGGATGGCAAGTCCAAACACATCCCTTACAGGGACTCTAAACTAACGAGACTCCTTCAAGTACGCTTTCCGAGAGCTTTAATAAATTCCACACATTCCAGTCAATTCATTCAAGGGTTGAGATGTCAAGCTTTATATCCACGGTATTTTTATAGGACTCCCTGGGGGGAAACACGAAGACGCTGATGGTGGGGTGTATTAGCCCTGCAGATAACAACTACGACGAGACGCTAAGTACCCTTCGATATGCCAATCGGGCAAAGAACATCAAGAACAAGCCCAGAATAAATGCAGACCCCAAGGACGCCCTTTTATTGGGATACCAGGACGAGATTCGTCAGCTCAAGGAACTGCTCGAGATGGCAGAGGGACCACCGACTGACGCTATTGAAGAGGAACGACTCAAGATACGCATGGAATATGAACAGCAACTGCAGCAGTTGAGACAGAGTTATGAAGCAGAGAAGCAGGGACATGCCAAGCTTCAGGCAGATGTCGAATCTCTCAGGGCAGAATATCAGAAAGAACTGAATGAGGTGCAAAAGCAGGAAACGCTTCATGTCCCCATTCCAGAACGTCGGAACTCAATGAACCCTGACAGCGGGTCCCTCAGCCATGAGCAACAGGAGGCCCTTGCAAGGTACCCTTTTGAACGACACTATGACGTTGACTTAATAGGGAGGTTGTGCTATAGTGATAATTGGCTTCTGATTATGATTGTACCAATGCTAATAAGAGTATTGTTTCTACAGTCATAATCAGGAGCCAAAACTCATTGTAGCACAACCTCCCTCATGATTCGATTCCTTAGTTTGAACTGTTAATTAATTGTGATGTTATAGACTTCAAGAGATCGAAGAGAAGATGGTGGGTGGGGAAAGGGCTCATGACTCTGAGCTTAAGGAGAAGCGTCAGAAGAAGAAGAAGGCGGCCGAGAAGCGTTCCAAAGTCCTTGCTGAAGCGATGAGTAAAAGTGACGAGGACGAGAGTCTCCTTATCAAAGCCTATGACAACATACAAGAAGAGCTAAGGGCTAAGACGGATGCTCTCAAGAAATCAAAGCAAAAGGTGACCTCGGTGATCTCGATAAACCAACTTAGTTAATAGAAAGTGTTTCTAAGGAGTATACCTAGTTAACAATTGTGATATTTTAGATCCGGGCTTTGGAGATGGAGGTCTCGGATTTGTACAGTGAGTTCCAAAACGATCGAACCGATTACCTCGAGACAATTCGAAGACAAGACCAACAACTGAAGCTGCTCCAAGCCGTGCTGGACAAAATCCACCCCACCGTTCGTCGAGATTGCAATTATGCGTGAGTACTTCCTAAAAATTAGCTCAATAATAAATATCTGTACATAATAAAGATGATGAGATTTAAAACAAAAATTTTCCAATACTTGTCAGAAATATTGACGGGATCAAGGCGGATGCAGTTTGGAGTGATGAGACACAAAGATGGAAAGTCCCTGACCTTACACTTACAAAAACTAAATTGCCTCCTGCAGGTGGGCCTTCTCATTCTAAAATCGATTCTGCATTTCGATGAGTTTCGATGAGTTTTGATGAGAGATTTTACTATTTGAACTAATCGAATAATTCAATTTCCACTAGGTCTTGGTGCGAATACAAATGGAGTGAAGATTGGACAGAGCAATCCGAAAACGAATATTATTAATACTCGAGTCCCTTCAAAAACAGCTCCTGCCAGTTTGGCCTTTGAAATGGAATTAGATGAAGATGAAAACCACCACAGCATCCTTGTTAAAGTCACCCAATAATAACCCTAATATCAAAATCCATCCTCGAACTAAAAATAGCCGTTTTCATAAACCCGTTACTCTAATTAATGATCATCCCGCCGGGGCTCTTTAGTTTGAGGACGGATTCATACAATCTTGTTGGCAATCGACCCAGACTGAATTTATTTTTCTTTTGAATGTGCAGAAATTCGAAAGCCATGACCATGAGGACTTCACAGGGAACTACTTCAAGCCGAAACGGGCGACGGAGTTGATAATGAAAGCCCAAGAGGATGCAAACCGTGTCATCAGTAAGTGGGCCGGTACTGAAACAACAACACCAACATTTTACTACCACTGACCTTTTACAAATCACTCTCTCGCTTTACCTTAAACTTATGACAAAGGACATTACAACTCTGTCCTTCATAATTCATATCATACCATACCTACAAATATTTAAGTACCCATTACAATGTGCAATTACTTGACCATAAATATCCTTTATCAATCCATAGACTTGGCGAACAAAGTACATAGTTCAAATGGGAATAATATCCTCTCTGCCTGGAACAATAACAATTTCAATACCATGCACAATCCCAACAGCCAACCCAGCAGTCATCATCATTCCTGGGGACCCTCGCCGGTTCAAAACGGATGGGGCTTGTCCAAAGGTCAGCCCTTATATCTTAATACCATGGCTTTCACCTGTAAAATTACATGAACTAAAGAGCTTTAAAAATGCCATGAATATTTATGAATTCCAGGTGGGTTGAGTGGATTTCTCAGTTCCCCTGAAATGAGCTCCTTAAGGAAACCCAGTCGACTGGAAGCCTTGCCCATCGAAGCGACGACGAAGGCGCTCAAGAAGATAAAACATTTGAACAACTTGGACCGGTTGGACCCCCCTGTCTCCTACTGATACTTGACCAGCTTGACCTTACCTCAATTGTGATAGTAATTAGTAATAAATGCGGAGGGGTAGTTAGAGGGTAATACGATCCCATCCTCCAGTGATCTATTTGGTCCAGCATTTCCGGGCTATCTATTAAAGTGGGGACGGTCCACTGGGGCCAGAATGGACTTGTGAAATATGCTATTCTTTGTAAATGAATTTGTGAACATGTGTACCTTGATAGTTGCTTTGTACCTTAAATAAATTCTCGTACCTGCTCTTTGACCTCTTTCCTTGTATATGAACACATTTATTTCATTGCTCTCTCGATAATCAATTCCCATCCGGATTAATCATGATGATTTAATGCAAATTAAGATGTCGTCTATTCGTACCTTCATTTAATCTTCATAATAGAATAGAACTCACATGAATGAATTTTTACTCTCACTCTAACTGCATATTTACGGATATTTACAATTCACCACACACTTCAGTATTACTAAACATCATATTTATTTATCGTTAACTCACCATATTTATATATACATTATAATCTACATCATTCTCTCCTCCAGGTCATTAACTAATTAATTATATATCCTATTCATAATAATACTTTTCATTTTTGAACACACAAATTTTTTTCTTCTCAATCTCTGTACCATTATTACTACAATATTCACAACTATTATCAATTTCTCAACATTAATTCAAATATTATACTTTCATCAACGATAATTTCCCTTTAATTCCTTCCCCACTCCAACCCAACCAATTTCAGTGTTTTTACAGATTCACAATTTAAGACCACAGTTACCAACATTTTCATTTCTAGCGGTTCGTTGTCACCATCTGTCAGGGGGACGACGACGAATGTCTTCGAAATTTATGGCCGGCAAGAAATATGTCTACGACAAATACGAATTTTATTGGGGAAAATATATGAAGAACATTGGATTGTAAAAACGATGATGAACAAGAGTTGTGAAAAAACTTTTTAAAGAATTTGGACGCGTTTTTGTGCTGGGACAAAACATTATTCTGAAATGAAAAGACTGAACATCCCTGACGGGCCTACTATGAGAATGAATTTGGCACCCAACTGCTATTTCACCTGCAAAAGTAGCCCAAATAGCACCAAAAGGTCTTAATAAGGAAGAAACACTAGCAAAAATTAAACCAAATGTGAGAGTAGCCATTGCTGATAATTATTAACGCTTTTTTAACAATTTTAATTTTAGTGACATAACCCAGTGGTTTGATTGATTTGTCAGTCCGCAATTTTTTGAGCAGTTTGAAATTAATAATGCAACTTAGGCAACTAATCCAAAATCAGTATTTGTAAAAGTTAAAAAAAATAACTAGTAAGAAGGGTTTCTTGTCGAGACTAGGAACCCTTTTAAGCCTTCCAAATTTACCGTCACTTTCACTTTCACTGTTGCTATCCATGTTAATGAATTTTTTTTTAACATTAATGGGATAGCAACTGTGACAGTGAAAGTGAAGGTAAATTTGGACTGTAAAACAGGCTTTCCTAGTTAATTTTTAATTTACAAAAAAAAATTAAGACAGAATTATATTTTTTGTGTTTTTAGGTTCTGGAACTAGAAAAATAGGTTTGAGTACAATTCCATCCTATATACTTTAGGTTATCTGATTGCCTTCCCGGTTGGGCGTTTTGCTGAAAGAGACGGAAATTCAGCGGAAGTTTCGTAGCGATATTCAGAAGCTAAAAACTGAAATCCGTTGGCCATTTGTATGAAATCCCTCGTGCCATCATTCGACCCAAAAAAACAAAAATCATGAGGGCTTGCGATTTTTGGTTCAATATAGGAGGGCCAAAACTGGTCAGCAATTCAATCTCCATGACCATCAAATCTGGCATGAAGCGAATTTTCGTTCCAGTACCCCATTCTCAATGGCAATCCCATATGCCATATTGGGCTGTTGGTAATCAACTTTTTAAAAGATACCATCATTTACTACGATTGCAACATAACCTCCAGCACTAAATTACCAACTGGAGCCCACAACAGAGTTATGTTGACTTTGATCCCAAAAATTAAAAATCTGTTCCCGAAAAATAGTCTATGCGGTGATTTTCAGGTGGTAAAATATTCCGAAAGAAGCCTGTCAATTAGAAAAAGGATCTCGGTTCGAACCTTGCGACTATCCAATTAGAAACGAAAGAAAAGAAAGACCCAACCAATCCATCTCAGGAACATTCATTCCCCGGAAACTAGCCAAAACGTTTTCGAGTTAGTATTTTATTTTCATGTGAAAGCATTACATCATAAAAATATCATCAGTAAACTGATTAAACGTGGGCAGATTTAAAAATAAATTTGACAAAAGCCAAGCCTTTGGACCTGTTAAGACAGGATAGGCATTTGCCGTCGCAGAATTTCATATAGTGCCCAAATCTTACAAGAAAATTTATAATTACTGCAGTATACCTTACTGCAATTTGCTCCCTCATCAGATTGAGACCAGTTCAGAATTATCATAAAGGGTCTAACAGATACTTTGCTGCAGTATACCTCACTGCAGTAAGCCGTCTTTGGTTGCTCCCTCATCAGATCGAGACCAGTTCAGAATTATCATAAAGGGTCTAACAGATACTTTGCTGCAGTATACAGTAACATGTTCACTTTGAACATGTTCCCAGTGCATGTTTGGCATGCACTGGTCAGTATGAAGAAGTCTATGCTTGGCCACGTACTACGTACTTGGCCATGGGTGAGAAGGGCGTTGGTCAATTCTAACAACTCTCTCTTATGAATAATGAGCCAAGTATGGAAACAGCCTTGCAAGCCTCGCATAATTAATGAGTGGACAGGGGTTGGGATCTTAAATCCCATCCAACTTCTTTTGATAAGGAGTTAGTTATGTTTTGCCTTTCGCCCTTTGCCTTAATAAATACATCTCTCTTCCCTTGATACAAACGATTCCTCACCCCCAACTTATTTATAAATTTTAATCATTCGAATTTCGGTTTCCCCGATCTTCATCATATTTCTTGGCGACCCTGCTGCGTTCCAGCCTCCTCCCGATTTCGCAGATCGGTGTTTTTGGGCCCCCTCGTTTTGTATCCCCCTTCGTGTTGTTTGGCCGTGTTTTTGTGGCCATTTTATGGTGAAACGATTTTTGTGCTCCATCGTTTCGGACTTTTTCTGTGCCCTCCGTCTCCGTGTTCCTCTGTTCGTGCTGCTGTGTCCCCCGCTCCTCAATTCGGTTTGGTACATTTTTTGGTTTTGACATTTCTCTCCCGTTCCTGTGTCGCAGTTTGCCCTCTTTTTGGTCCACCTAGTAGTCTTGTTGCTCCGGTTGGTTTGCGGGAGCAAACTTCTTAAAGTTCGGTGAATCTGTATCAATCGGACCGATTTGATACACGGTTAGGTGACATCATCCTTTTGTTCGTTTTTTTACTGTGGGGCTTAGCTTATCCCCGTGAGTGGGGCGTGATTCCCCCATCTCATATAGACTAATCATCTATGAACGGCTCTCCAATGCCTAATGAGCGACCCACCAGTGAATGACCCGAGCTTATTCGGACCTCTCTCCCCGGCGGAACTATTGAACCTTCCTACTACATCTTCAGTCCCCTTAACGCGACCTTTGGATTTCACTCATTCCAACAAACGGCAACATCCATTCACCCGGACCAGCCCAGTAAGGACAAGATCGAGAGCGGCTCAGAGTGCTCCTGTCCCCCCTGTTGACAACCCTAATTTATTAGGCCGTCAATCAAAGTCATACCTCAACCGAGTCTCAAGTACCGTTGCAAAATTTGTAGCTGCAGCCCGACTCGCTGGATTTGGGTTGCCCACACCAGTCGAACCCGCCGCCCCTTTAGCTCAAATATTTGAGAACCCTCCAGATAGTCCCTCTGAACCAGTTGGACTCCTTCGTGACCCTGAGGTCACACAGCAAGCAACCCCTACAGCATGGTCCACGTACCACGGAGTAGCCCACGGACCACACCCACAAGTACCTGAGTGGCTAGATCAGCTAAACACCCCTGTAGCCCGGCCTTCTAAACCCTATGGTTCAGGAGGGCCCGTATTAGATAACCCCTTACCTATCCCAAGCAGTTCTGGCTTCTCATTTCGACCAGTAGTAACAGCTGGAAGTAGCCAATTTTATAACCCCCCATTGCTCATCTCGACTACTGAGAATAAGGAGCCAAAATCGATTCTCTTAAGTCCTGAAAGACAAAAGGGTAATCGAAGGGTGACCTTTGTCACTCCTCCCCGAGAAACGACCCATTCTATCAATCTCCGGCCCATAAGGCATCCCTTCTTTAGAAATCCCACTACTCCAGTAATTACTTTCTCGGGTGGCACTTATACTACCTCTACGATGTCAACCACAGCTACTACAGCAACTGGGGCAACGACCACATATACCACCGCATCGGCAGGTGGTGGGGCCTCGACGTCTACAGGCCCACCCCCAGTGGGCCCTGCAATAACCTCCCTGAATTTATATGTGGCACCCTCAGGAATAGTAACCTATTCCGGTCATGGATCAGCTCAGAGCTTTATCCGTAACTTCGAGAATCTGGCAAGGACACATGGATGGACGAGGACTGATATGGTCAACAATATAGGTGGACATTTTGTACCATATTCAGCGGCCGCAACTTGGTACGGCAACTACAGAGCGGACCTAGCTCGATCAGTGCTTACTGCCGATTATGATGCTATAGCAGCGGCCTTGGTGTTGGCATTTCCCCCAAAGGATACATACGACATGTTAGAGCTACAAGCAAAGAAGCTAAAGCTCTACAATTGCACCTCTGTTGAGGATTATTTCCAACAGATGACCCGTCTCATGAGGAAAATGGACCCTGTAATGACGGAGGAAAGGAAGTTAACCTTTCTTTACCGAGGTTTGAGGGTAGAGGATATGAAGGAACTCTACCTCAACAAGGTAACGACCACACAGCAAGTGTTAGATCACTTGTTACGGTTAGAGCGATTCTCTAACTTTGTGTCCGGTCTAGAAGCGCCTGTTAACAGCGCTGATTCTACCAAAATCCCGCTAGAAGAGCAGGTACTCCGACTACAGCAAGAGTTGGCTGAACTGAAGTTGGAATTTCAAAAAGGTGCAATGATGAACTAGGAAGTTGCATCCCGTCCTGATCTGTCGAGACCCCAACAAGAGCACCTCAAGCGATAGCTGAGGGCCAAAGGCAAATCAAACATAACTCCGGCAATGAATCAGGACAGCAAAATGTACGAGAGAAGAGGAGGCCACAGAAAGGCTCCTACTCGTCATCACCTTTATCCCCCATGTTCAGACCCCAAATGTTGTTTGGTCAGCCTGAAAATGGGAAAAGGTTCATGGTAGGTAATTTCCAATCATAAGGGAATTCCATGGACCAGGATTAAACTCAGGGAGAGGAGCACGCTTGTCTTCTCACGTATACACCCCTTATGTTTAAGTCCATTTCCAATTGATACAATCTGCTCTGACTTAACAGACTCAGTAGAAACTCTATCAATTCTACAACTCTTGATTAGCAGAGTTCTGATATCCAAGGATGCCCCGAAGGACCTTGCGACAGTACACTGATGTATTGGATATCCATTATTAATTACGAGCTGAATGCAGTTTCTCGTACCCGTACCGAGCGTATTCTAGAAACCCATACCAAGCTTGAAGTCACAGGCTTAAATTCCCCTTACTGCTTTAGTGATAGCAGATTTATCCCAAACTTCTTGGTAGGCCACAACTTCCTTCCGAAAGTGCGCCCGTTGATCAACTATAGAGATAGGTCCCTCTTAATGGGATCTCACAGAGCGTATGGCTCGAGAAACGTTGCATCTTTCAGTCGTACTCAACATTGAAGTTGTAAGGCTGCAGTCAATTCCAGCAACCGAAGAACTCCAAACTTCTTAACCGA
Organism: Agrenia bidenticulata; assembly: GCA_034694785.1. Classification (NCBI taxonomy): domain Eukaryota; kingdom Metazoa; phylum Arthropoda; class Collembola; order Entomobryomorpha; family Isotomidae; genus Agrenia; species Agrenia bidenticulata. The sequence continues at coordinate 1,496 of JAQFYM010001503.1, read as the reverse complement.
GAAGCTACCCGGATGTTCAACTCGTGGAATTCTGACCAAGCAGTAAGAATGATGAATCAGCTCAAAACCCCAGACGCAGTATTAGAGATCCAAGGTATCTCTCCAAAACGTATACGTGCGTATGAGTTTTACTTTGAGCCGGATTCCGTGTTTGATCAACCGGATCGTCTCAAACGCCTGAAACTCGCTTGTGGGTCAATTCATCAAAGTTCGGTGAAGGCCCTTCGTTCCCTAACTGCAAGCCTGTCATCAATACGATCTACACGGCCCCCCCGTGATAGATTTTTTCCATACTTAAGATAACTTCCAGACGTAGCCCGTTTCAGGAAGCGATAATATAAGTGTTACGTAAAGGAGGCCTACCATGCAGATAAAGCTGGTTGGCTCTCAAATTGGTCTGCCACCGTGGAGACCCTTGAACTTCGGAATTAATATTCTCGTAGTGTTCATCCCCGCCTGAAACTTGTAAAATACAAATTAAGGTGCTTTTATCCAGAAAAAAAGGTTCTTTCCGGAGCTCTTAAAATTCCCCTTTTTAGCTTAAAAAAGACCTCAAGGTACCCACTAGGTACACACCATCTAATACTGCGGGGTTATGAGCCCAAAACGCTATTAAATAGGTCATAGGGCAGAATATCACGAATTATAGGTATGACTCAGTTGTCCCCGCATATGCCCCTATTACCCTTGTACTAGTACCATACCACTATGAGGGGATTCCGTTAAATTAAAATTGGTTAGTGTGTTAGTAATTAGCTATACGGGATAACTAAATCAATCCCACATTCCAGTGTATTCATACAACAGAATAAGAATATTCATCAAGCTATTTGGATCCCCCAAAATAATTCCCCAAGTTAATTTTTCAATTGCATTCTTGTTATATTTCGCCACGCGAAATAAGGGCTTTTCGGAACCTAGCGGATTCCCTTGTGCCACCCCTCATAACCAGTAATTACCACATATACCCCCTCATACCAACTTAGGTTTTGTATTTTTGCTCTCTCATTAGACACCTTTTCCGAAGCCTTTAAAAATAGGGCATATAGCTTATATTAGTCTCTAAGGCCCCCTCTAGGTCCTCCCTCTCGAAAACCCGAGGGTTAAGTGCACAAATTCTTAGGACTTCGGTTTTTAACCAAAACATCATCAATTTTCTGTTTGGTATCGTATCCCCACATATGTCCCCGTGCCCTGTATACTAATCCTCTACCGCTATAAGGGGTTGTCAGCTAACATTATCATTTGCCTGTACAAAGCTATGTGGGGTTCCTCTTTATGTTACGGGACTTTGTCGGATCCCCCCTCAATATGATTCCATATTACAGTAGTGTACAGTAGTGTGGCACTGAACATGTAGCATAGTACTGTCTAATGCAGATTATTAGGGCCTAGGTTATTATTATTCTTATTCTTATTATTTTTATTGTTGTTCGTAGGAAGTATAATAATACTTATGATATTGTATATGATACTTAATACATAATGATATATCA
>JAQFYM010001502.1:0-32969 GCA_034694785.1 Agrenia bidenticulata | reverse complement strand
CATATTAGCACGTGCATAGAGATCACAGATTCTCTTACTAATTTCTATTTTTTCATCTAAAATTACCGAGTGGTATCGAGAAATTGCGGATAACTCATTCAATGAGAACAATCCGAGGGAAAATGTATTAAATCAAATTCGAATTCGTGGCAAAATTCCTCCTACTCTACGTTTTATTTTAAGATTCACAATTGCATCAGCACGAGTTGGTCCTAAGTTGATGATTGCGATTGGAATCTCTAGTTGCTTGGCAGTCATGATGTACCGAAAGGCTGAAAAGGTTTGCAGGGATGACCCCAGCACCAATAGACCGTCGGACTTGTTTAAATGGTCTAAAAATCATATTGTTCATGTCAAAATGCCGTTATATCTCCCTCATAGAAAACTTTCAAAACTTTTGGTACCATAAATCTTTAGAACTCTGCTTCTCGGAACGTTGTCTCCAAAAAATACAATGTCCGGCTTCAAAGCACCTCCACAAGAGGGACATGGAGGAACTATAAACTTGTCTGCAATTTGCTAAAACCAACAAATAAAATTTCATTATTCGTCCTAAATGAAGAATTAAACTAGGATAGCGTTCAAGTAATTAAGTTTCATTATACCCACCGGATCTAGCTCAATATCTCCGTCAGGTCTAATTTCATCGGGTCGTCGACCATGAGGGATATGGGAATTCAGGTCCAGTAGGACATTGTGAAAAAGACCCCTGTCAATACTGTAAGTACACTGAACGCAGATAACAACATGACCAGTTCCATGCAATTCTACAGATTCTAGACTCCCAGCTTTCTTGTGCAACCCGTCCACATTCTGAGTTACAAGGCAGCTAACTTTTCCTTTAGCCTCCCAATTTCTAATCGTTTGATGAGCTAAATTAGGTTCTAAGGCAGCAAACTTCGGCCAGCCGAAAAAATTTCTCGCCCAGTACTGCTTTCTACGAGCTGGAGACGACATGAAGTCTTGAATTTTCATAGGTCGGTGAGCAGATGTTGCATACAAGCCCACTCCTTCGGATCTGTAATCTGGGATTCCGCTTTCCGTAGAAACACCCGCCCCTGAAATTGAAACTTAGTTACTTACAGAGATTGAGTTTACCCATCAAGAACTTTTGACTCGATTTGACGTTTATGCACCAACATGTGGTTTAAAAACGGTAAGAATAGTTAAGTCCAATATATTCACCTGTTATGATAAGTATATTTGATTTCTGGACAACAAAAGACTCCAAGGCGTCGATATCTGTTACTGTGGGTGGTTCATGTTTGGGAACAAATGTCAAATTGAGAGACGAAGTGGAGGCTAGTCGACGAATTGTTAGCATCTTCAATCCTTCCATGTTCTAACTGCTTTCCAGCCCAAGTCAACTCAACTAAGAGTTAATCTACTTATAGCCACTGACACCGACATCCGACTTTAAAACCCGGACGAGCTGTTGTCTTTAAGGGTAGATGAAACATGTAGATAATATATGCATTTATATTTTTCAACCCAATAGTTATAATTAAATTTGATAATAGGCATGATTCATGATTGAATGTTTATTTTAAGTTTCTTCGTCAATTCAGAACGACACCTTATAACGATGATAAAGAAATCTGCGTCCAGACGTCGGATTCATTATAAATACATTCAAGTACTAAAAGTAAGACGATATCAGATTCTTCCTGGTCAACAGAAATTCAAATGATTAACCTAATCAATTGGTCAGATTACTAATTTAACCAGTTAACTGTCAATTTTTTCAGCCGAAGTCCACTGAAGTGCAACTCGCTCTGCTAAGTACACTACCATGTCTATCATTCATAAGTCATACCACCAATATCTGATATAAACTATTACATACTCTAAGATAATTAGAATCCAGGGATGGCTTCACACTGCTCTGAAATAAATACTAATCAGACGAAGAAGATGGTACTTCAAAAGGAGAGTGGGTAGCGCATAGCGTAGCTATGCAACTCCAGCTAAATCATGAATGAATGATCTCTGTTATCAGAGGTTAGCTCAAATTGTGAACAACCCACATAGCCTCCCGTCCTTTCTCTCCTTATCTCTAATGATAAATATCAAAGAGTTTAGTTATCTCTGCGAAGCCCTTAAAACACAACTAATTACCAATACTGAGGACCACTGGACAAATTAAAAGGGGTAGCAGTGGGGGCAATGAATACCGTCAGAAAGAATATTATTTCCCTGCTTAGGTACAGCAATACTTTCGGAAGTGATCGTGTGCCTCTTTGTCGGAGTATTCGCACAGCTTGTGGAGGAAGGTGTTCAGAAGTCGAGTGGGTTCAAAAGAGCTCGAGAATGTCCTTTTCGAGTCAAAAGTGTGAAAATGCGAGTCAGGGGCAGCAGACAGAGGAAAGGCCTGTAATTAAAAAGGTCACGGATTACCAATACTATGTCAATGAGATTGCACTCAAGCGTCAGCCTTCTCTTATTCGGGAACTGAGTAAGTTTATGTATTTTTATATGTGTTGTTCAACTTCATTAGACGGTGTACTAGAAACGGAAGAATTTGAAATGGGAAAGGCATTTAATAATCAGTGGAGCAATCAGTATTCGTCAAGTTTAGTTTATAAATTGAATGGGAAATGGGGAAATTGTCTCACCTTTTGGACGTGTGGGCAACTTTGCCAAAATTGCATAGGAAATACAGTTTAATGTGCAGAATATTCGTATAAAATAATCTTTCATGTACAAGGTCAAAGGTGGTTTGTGTAAAAAGTTAATATTTTCCTGAGTTTTCCATGTTGTATAATTAATTCTGAGTAGTTCAAGCTTGGCGGGGTTTCTCTTGGAGAAAGGGAATCTTGATGTTAAATGTACTTTCATGACATTTCATGGACGTTACAGATCCTGGAGAAAGCAGATATTTCTGAATATTTCATCGTCTTCAATTCCTCCATTACCTTAAACATTAACACATTTTCTACTATCGTTTTCTGGGAGTATTTTTTACTTTATGAAAAGACATAATTTCCCAAAAATTCCGGCTCCAATTCAATACTGGGTTCTCAAGGGCTCTTAAAAATATCATAGCATACGGTTTGCATAAAAAGCGAGTAGGGATGCCAACTTTATTTTCAATGTAGGTATTGACTAAAATCCATTATGATTTAATTCCAGCTAAAATGCTAGCCACAGCAGAAGCGGGGACAATTTTCATGGCCGGGGGACTTCCAAACCCAGAGTTATTTCCCTTTGAGTCCATGTCCATTAAACTGAATGCCAATACAACTCTGTCTCTGGACGAAACGGAGCTACGAGCTGCCTTACAGTACCAACCATCTCTTGGGTGTGTATACTCATACTCCAAACATCTTTAACTTTATTTAAACAACAATTTTACAACTCTCCGATAAAAAATCAAAAAGAATTCATGGTTCCCTTTTCTTCCTTTATTTATGATCTCATGTCACATATATCGAAATAAATTTATGACCTTATATTCGCGTATTCCAATAATAGTTTTTCCCTTTTATAATACCTGCCTATTTAAAAAAAATTCTGTGGGAAACACTTGGACCCGTGAGGCAGAGAAAGAGGGGGGGGGGGCGTAGTATTCAATAATACACTACCCAAAAAAATACAGATAAAGGATGGATATGAGTTATGAATTTTTCATGGGGATGACAATAGAAAGGGAATAGATTTCTTGAAGTGCGTCTCTTGAATCCCTTTTCTATTTATACAATAATCTCATACATATATTTTTTTAATATTCTGACCAGATACCCACCATTGCACGAGCAACTCAAGAAGCTGGTCATCCATTTCTTCAATCCCCCCAACTGGGCCAATTCCGAGTTAATCGTCACAGTGGGGAGTCAGAATGCCTTGAGTATCGTGTTGGAAATGACCTTAGCGGCCGGTGACCCTGTCCTCGTTCCAAAGCCACTGTATAGCAGTGCCTTGTCCATTGTACGTTCAACTATGAAATTTACAACTCAATAGGTCCACAACGTCTACATGTATCCTCTCAGCATTTTCAAGTGCATTTTTTTGGGTCACCTTGTTAAAAGAAATCTCTGAAAGATTTTTTAAGCACAATGCTTGAAAATACATAGAATTTAAAGTACCCTTATAATTTAAAAAAAGGAAACGAACAACCACAAGCCATGATGCACTTCGATCCCAACGATAGAAAAACATGGCCACTTAGTTAGGGATTTGATAATGATATTTGGCCCTAGTAAGTCTGGGAATATCATTATATCATCGTACAAATAATACCACACACAAGTTTGCTACACAACAGGGATCTGTCTCATTGAGATTTGAAAAATGTGCATGCATACAAGAAATAGATGTGGTAAAGTCTCTCCTCTCTCCTCGGTCCAAAAACTTGGAGGAGAAGGTGGAAATAAAAAGGGAATCGTTGGGGAAATGTGTAAATAGGACTGACATGTTTGACAATTTGATAGATGGATCCATACTCCCCAACGTACCTGGAAGTTCCTGAAGATTCACTCGGGATCCAGCCATCACATTTAAAATCTGTTCTGGCCAACTGGTACTCCAAATCTAATGGACAGCCAAAGAAGAACCCCAAGGTAGAACACTATTACTATTTCCTTGTTCTATTTTATGTATGCTAATGTACTTTAGATAAGCTTATAGAATTCCACCTTAATCCACATGGTGGGAACTCTGAATGGTTTCCAACCCGATCTCTTTTGGGAGCAGAGTGTCGAAAATCAATGGGAAATGGGTTTCCAAATATTTATATTTGGGTCGATGCTCCATTTTTATTTTAATGTTTATGGGGGAATCGAAGCTTACTCTAAATTTTTGGATGTATTTTGTTTTAAAAAGATGTTTTGGCAACAGCAACTCCTGGAAACAATTTAGGGAGTTTTTGGAAACTGTTATCAATCGGGTCGAGGCTGAAATGTTTGTAATGTATGCATTTTTAGCCTAACATTTTGGACTAAATTCCAGTTAATCACAGTTAACAAGCAGGGGGTTACATGATTCTAAAATTGTTTGTATTTCCTAACGAATTCAGTTTTTTAATGGTGCTTAAATGAAAATCGAAATACCTGCCAGCCAAATTCCTCATTTATAGCAGAATTCCACTTGAGCGTCTCCTTTCAAGAAAATCCCAAATCGGTGCAGGGACTTTCTCTCTGTAATTGTAATGGAGTCTACTGTGTGGGTGTGGTGGATGGGAGAATAATTTGAATTTCATATCTGAGCAGATCAATACATATTGCTTATGATATCATACCATGCCTCTTATGTTGTGATATCATAATATAATGGAGGATCTTATAAAATTATGTTTCCCTTGTTCTCTTTCTCCTCAGATTTTGTACGTGAATCCAACAGGGGGAAATCCAAGTGGAACTGTCATTCCCACGGATAGAAAGCAAGAGATTTACAAAATTGCCCAAGAATACAATCTGCTCATTCTGGAAGATGATCCCTACTACTTTCTTCATTTCGAAAAGGTATGTGTTTTGCATAAGTTAACTAAGGTTTTAGAGTAAGTTATTCAGATCTGGAAGGAACAAGAGATTTAAAAAAGAAAAAAAGTCTGTCACATATCTCAGCTCATTCAATAGAGTTCAAACGGCTGGAGTTGATAAGTCCTAAACTTTTACGCGACATGACCAGCCCTTTTGCTTTCTGAGCAATGATCCAAGAGTAGTGGAAAGGTCTGATGAGTAAAATCCTTTTGAGATCCCTGATTCTATTATTCGAAATCCATAGAGCCTCAAGGGCTTTTGGTTCTAGATATTCCTGGAGGATGTGTAACTTTAAAAAGTGCTCTTATCTCTAAAACGAATCTTTGTATTCAAATGCAGGAAGATCCAAGGAGTTTCCTTTCATTAGATGTGGACGGACGAGTTGTGAGGTTTGACTCATTTTCCAAAGTGCTCAGCTCCGGGCTTCGGGTTGGATTTGCGACGGGGCCCAAGGAGCTCATCCGCTATTTGGAATTATCCCTACAGGCCTCCATTCTACATGCTTCCTCACTCTCACAAGTGGAAACCAATTAAAATACTATTTTCTACCAAAGTACATGGCTTCCATATATGCATAGCATTTTCATCACCGCTCCTTTAATATTATGCAAAGGTCCTCGTCCATGGTGTCCTAAAAGAATGGGGATTTCCGGGACTTCTGGAGCACACGACCCGGGTAAAGCAGCTGTACCGGAAGCGACGGGACATAATGGTCCATGCGGCTGAAAAGCATCTCAAAGGTGAGATAGAATTGACCAGGGGCTTTAAAATATCCCTCACACGTCCTTATCCAAACAGATTTAGAGCATATTTCTCTCTCAAATCCTTCCTCTACAGATCTCCATTAAACTACATAAAAAAATCCACACCGAGATTCAAGATATTACTTAATACGAGAAAGCTCGTCGCGGTCGTGATTTCTTTTGTGACTGGAGGGTGGGACAGATTCTAGCCCGGCTAGGGTTCTCCTCCAGTAGGTGTAAAACCCGTGAAACAGTAAACCCTGGTGGCTTATGAGCCCTTTGATACATTTGAGTTGATCTTAGTTGCTGGGGCTGGTGTAAAAGGTTATTTTCCGAATAATAAATTAAACTGATGTTTTTTGCACAAGTAGGTGCATTGAAATCCTATACTATGATGAACCCTGTTTAGTTTCAGAGTTGATTGAAGCAACTCGCACGGCCGCGTGTATTGTTTCAAAGATCAATTGAAAAAGGAAAGAATTTTCTGAGAATTGTCTGAAAATTGTCCCTGACAGGTCTGGCTGAATGGGATGAGCCAAGAGGGGGGATGTTTTTATGGATGAATATTCTGGGAGTGAAGGACACTTACTCAATGGTAATGGAACATGGGGTGGGACAGAAAATCATGTTCTTACCTGGTAGAGAGTTCATGACAAATCGGAGTGCCCCCTGTACCTACCTCAGAGCTTCCTATTCCGTCGTCCCGGAGGATCAGATTGATGAGGTATAGTAAAAACTACATTTTGTCATTTGCCATTCCATCTGCTTCATTTCTATGAATCGTGGGCTTGAAATCATCTATCATAATCTGCCCATGTTTTCCAACTTTTGAAATAATGTTCTCATCTCACTAGAATATACGAATACGAATCATTCCAACATGTAATATTTGGGAATTTTACGGGATTTTCTTTTAGAAGCAATCTGCAAATTCCTTATTTTTCAAAATTGTTGGGAATCAGCGTTATGTTCAGTAAGCTTGCTCTTGAGAATAAAGCAAATGCCAGGAGTAATAGACAAAAAGGTCTTAAAATTATGAACATGAGACACTTGATAATTTTAAGGGATTTGCTTTTGATAAGCAATCTGAAAATTTCCTATATTTCCAAATCAGCGTTAGTTCACTACAAGCCTTGAGAATAAAGCTAATATGCCAATATAAAATAGTAAAAAAGGCCTAAATATGATAGCTTTGATGTAAATGAACTTGTGAAAGATTTTGAAACTATTATTGGTTTATTATTATGTCGGTTCAAAATTTGTAGGACAAATACGATGACTCTCTAATCCTAGATATAATATTGTGTAGTCATTGAAGGGTGCGCGTGTGGATTCCTTGTCCAGGACGAGTATAAACAGACTGGTCTCTGGCTCTGGTTTCTAGCACAAGGGTAGACAACGGCTATTGGTGACGTTACGTAGTTAACTAATTTATTTTACCAAGCCATACCACTCCACCCCCACCGTCAGTACGAATAATATATACGGTCGGCTAATGAATAGCATTTCATTGGTAACCCTATGTACTACAATATCACTGCTTAACTTTATCTAAATTTTATTTAATTTACTAATTGCCATCGCACCATCTCCGTCCCCCTCACTTTCTCCATTCACATTCATCAATTATCACACCTCCTCAGATATCCAACCTCTCCTTTTATCATCCTCCGCTCTCCCAACAATCCCTTCCAAATATATAGGAAAAATCAAGATTTTCAAGTCCTTTCGTGTGACATTGTAAATACTTGTGGATTATGAAAATTCAGTTGACCCTGCCTCTGATTGTTCCTCGTCCACTATTTATGGGGGAGAAGATTAACTCGGAAATCAAAATCTATTTTAATCTCTATTCATAAACAGTTCTAAGATTTAGATCCTTAAGGAGATGTCCATAAAGTGTCTCATGTTGGATGTTGTGGGATGCAGGGGGAGAGGTTTATTAAATTCTTTTCTGCTGGACACATTCATCGATAGCCCCTTAAATAATTGATTCATCATTGGCGGCTTTTGGTGGTCAGATTGTTTTCTACTAGTTGTGAACAATGGAGGATTTAGCTAATGATTTCCTCATTGACTATTTAAATTCGACAGGGAACACTATGAATGGATTAATTGTCTTGTTTTTGAGTCCTTGTTGATACAATATGGAAATACTTTTTGATGTCTAGAGTAACTAGCTATAAATTTTCTAAGTACCTAAGTGTATGTATGAATGCCGACAATATTGCACTTTGAGGCTAATGACAATCACATGGATTTGAGAGAGACCACAGATCACCTATCCAAGAGGAGAAACTTAGAATTCAAATCTATCCTGCTCCTATGGGCTTTTAGCCGATTCAGAGTTGAAGTTGGCACTAGATGCTAATTAAGATTATTTATATTTCTACGAGGGCAGTTCTAACAGTTCAAATGCTGAATAGGACAGAGGTACGGAAGAAGTTAATAGGTTCAGGGTTGGTTCTGTAATAAAAAGTTGTAAATAGAACAACTGAGGTTCTCTGCTGGTTATCCCTTGATTGTCCTGGCATCTTGGATCATCATTCATTCATGAAGTCGACGATATAGTGTCATCCTCTCTAATCTGTGTAGGTAATTCTTGTGGCTGTCGACTATAAATTGGTAGAGACCCGAGAGCGGGTTATTTCCCATCAGATTTTGTACTATAGCTAACCTGCTCATCACATTGTAAGCTATGCGTTTTCCTCAGACCTTCGAGAGACCGCTTCCTCGGGTAGTTGACTCTACTCATAGGGCTATTCCCAGGAGGACCTACGCTCAAAAGCCCTGGATTTTGTATCTGTCTGGAACCCATTTGACTCATCCCTTGCTTGAAACTACCAGAGTGAGGACTCAAATGAGGGGAATAACGTGTCGATATGACACCCCCAACTCCAGCCCCACTGGCATTACAACTTAAACTCAGACACTGCTGCAAATCAGAGAAAGTGGTCTGCGTTGACGATGACCTTCGCCGGTTGCTCTCCAAGTAGTCGTTGATGGACTCGACCTCTGAACAGAAACTGTCTCTGTGATGAACTTGTGCTTGGGCTTGGGTCAATGTCAGTTTGAAATCACCGTCGTCATCGTCCTCTCCTAGCCTCTCTACTCCTGGGTAACCCCCACCCCCACTGTATCCGCTTACACTACTAATTCTCCTCCCATAGCCGGGAGCAACGTGGTCGAAGTTCTGCTCAAAACCAGCAAACACAGAGTCGGAGCCTATAGACCTCGTATCTTGGTCTTGGTCGTCGTTAGTTGGAATGTTCTCACTACTCGTGTCGTCCACGTACTTCAAGTTGTCCAGGAAAAACGAAGGATTCCCTCCAAATCCGGCGTACGAGTTGCTTCCCGCACTACTCGACCTGTCACGGTCACCACTGCACCGTCTACTCGAATAGATATGAGGGGAATGCGGTTCCCGACTACAAAAGTGTTCACTCCCACTCGGGGATATCGTCGGGGTTGGAAGTATCACGTGAATATCTATATTCTGCTGCAACCATTTCATTCTCCCTGGCCCAGAGTTCCCTATTGGAGGGGACAGGGTGTCGGGATTGAGGTGATGGGCTGTAGGGAGGTTTATCAAGGGGCGTAATGGCTTAGCCCCACATACCATAAACCCCCCTCCTGAGGTTAACCCTGTGTATGACAGGTCTTCTTCGGAAGACTCTGAGTTGGCCGCCGTGAGAAGGACTGCTGGACTTGTGACGTACCGTTGGGTGTGGTTTGGCAGGGGGTAGTGGTTGAAGGGATGCACTTGGTTCATGTTTATAAAATGAGATGGATCGAGCATGGCCACTCGGTCGTCATCCCCTTCGGAGTCCCCACCCCCATAACGGGGCAAGGGGACGGATGGAAGTTGAGAGAGGTCAAGGGGTGGGATGGGGGTTGGGTCCCTTGAGTGCTTCTTGCACCTCGATTTGTACAATAGGGTGAGTAATACAAATAGGAAGAATCCCCCTAGGGTTCCTGCAATTCGAATTCCCGTCATTAAGTCGTAGTGGCTCAGGTAGTACTCCTTCCGTAGTAATAACATCTCCTCTTTCGTCAAGTTGTTATGTTGTGGTTGTGAGTCGGGATGATGAGAGTGCGCCCCCTGAAATAGTTTGAAAACATAATCCTTTCATTTCTATACACCCAACATATATCTTCTTAAAAGTGTACTTTCATTTTACATCCTTTTTCAATGCTAAAAGCCCCTGGATTTTAAAAAACATGCTAGAGAAAACTTATCTTTCCCTGCCATACCTTCCGGTTAAGCTTTGAGCCTTTAGCTCTCGGATGCGAGCACATGATTTTCGTATCATAAGTTATGCATTTTGTGGAGCCATAAATGGAGCAAGGGCAATTAAATAAAATATTCCGCCACACATCCAACATCCATGATACTGAGAGGGGGGAATAAAATCTCTTTTTACTTTCCCCAGCTGGAATTAAAGCCTTGACGTCATTTCTCCCATTTCTCCTTTCTATTGGATTGCCATAAAATAGGGGCGCCTATATATTGAGCAACTTGAGACTTTGGGAAATAGAGAATTCCTTTCCCGAGCTTAACAAGTTTATATTTTGCGGCACTTTGTTCCAATAACTGTAGTTATCTTTTCACCTGCTTTCTAATGTCTTGTCTTGAAAGGGTAGAATAATAAAACGAGCCCTCACTTTCTCAGCATACAAATCAATACTCAAAATCCAAGGTGGTTGGCCAACATATATTTATAGACTTTTTTAGACAATGGAAAACCGCCACCACCGGTCCTGGAGGCAATTCTATATTTTTATGTCTGTCCTCTTCCTACATGCATCATCGTGTCATCATCGTGAACCCTTTTGGGTTTTGAATTGACGGCTCGACATCGCCATGATTATCATCACAATGATGACGGGGATGGGAGTTTGTGCCCCTTTGTAGGAACGTCATACCACCAGTGAATCGTTCATTTGTCAAACACTTGTCCTACTAAAAGGCCCGTTAATGTCCAGATTATTGGCAGTGAGTTTAGCACACCATTCCAAGATATTGATCTATTGTTTGTTTACTCTCCTTGTTATTATTATAACATACCTGATATTTAGTTCACCTGGAGAAAGAATGGCCACCTCTGTCAGAAGTGTCAGGCAGGTGGGGTTCGATTAGAGGACAGATATGCCAGTCATAGGTTATAGACAAAAAATGATTCCTTACATCGCTCATTTGACCTTTTGAGTTTTGAATAATGCATATTGGCTTAATTCCTACTTTCTGGGCTTTCAAAGAGGATTCCTCTTTGTTTTCTTTACAAGTAATGTCTGGTGACTATTTATTTTGAAAAGTAGCTGGAGAAGAGAGAAAGCCCAACCTGTAAGATTCTTTGGCAGGGTAGAGAGGAGTAAAAGGCCCAAGTCGAGGTAATTCTGTATGGAAAGCTGTAGTATTAGATTTCATCTGAGTGAGGTAATCGGATGAAGGAGAAAAAGGATCGAGGAATCGATCGTAAAATTTCAATCAGGCTGGGAAACTTGGGCGTTTGCTTGGGACGTCGTGAGATCTGGTGGGACTTGGAAGGGGACGAGAGACTTTGGTCATATTATTCGAATCCACTTTGGTACAAGTGGCGGGGAAAATGTCTCAAAGTGGCACATCCGCCCGGGCCTTCTCCGCCCTCCTCTTACTCTCGATTTGAGATTGGTGGCTTTTATAAATAGAGACATATATAGAATATATATAGACGTATATGTGGATTTTATATATTTGGTTAGAGAGATGAGGTTGGATGCGGTTGGGAAGAGCTGGATTGGAAAGACATCCATGAGGATTGAGTAAACTCCAATTCTTCAATGTTCAAAAGGTAGGATTTAAAGTTGGGGAAAAGGATCCACAAGGTCTATGGGATTTGGAAACTTGTGACACTTGTACATACATTTACAATGTTAGTGACACTCCCTCCCCAGGGCTTCCAGATTTCCAAGAACAGGAGTGCAAAGTGATTGGGATGCTTAAGGATCTTTCTACCCTGAGATCATATGGTAGAGAAAAGTATCGTCTTGTAAAGCAGTCTCAATGACTTTATGAATAAACCGAGCGAGGAGGTTCTTAAGACTCAAGTATAAATCATCATGATTATGATAAAGATAGTAATGTATGGATGTCACCGACATGGGGGCTTCAGAGTTTAGCTCATACTGGTTGAAATGAAACAGAGAGTTTTAGTAACTTGAAATAGTAAAGAGATAATGTTTGGGTTGCTGTAAGTACGTACCCGGAAAATACGTACCGGTAAATATAGTGAGTGCGGAGTGCATGTACATATTTACCGGTATGAATTTACCATGGGTACATATTTACCGGGTATGTATTTTCCGGTACATATTTACCGAGTCCTATAATCTTTGAGCTTTCATTGAGCAAAATATTTCCATATTCTGGGCAACTACTTACTGTTGGATATGAAGTCTTTAGATTCGAGGGTTGATGTACTAACTCTTAAAGTGCAATTTCAAGAGTGTTCCAATTATCTGTATAGGCAGAAAATGTAGTTTGAGGAGATTAGAAATTTGTAGTGGGATTTTATGTATTTCATCAAGAATTTAGGAGGTAAATGGTATAGGTTATTATTTTATGTTTCATTTTGCCTTGAAGGATTTTGTAAGTTGGGACAGGAGATACAACGTAGAGGTGGTAATTAGTTTCCAAAGTTTTGTTGAGATTCACAATGCTTAAAAACTTGTTGTTTTTAACGTCCAGAATTTATAAAAGATGAACAAGTTGAATTAAGTTTTGAAACACGTTTTATGTATCATTAAAAAAAGTTCTTTGTCAAGAAGGTTACTTTTTAATCAAATATTAATTAAATTAGAAACTTTAATTATATTTTTTTTTAATTTTGCAATTTGACATTGGAACATAAATTTACTTCGGAACGTAAGGAGGAAATGTTGCTAAATTTACCTATTTTCATCTAAATCTTTAGTTTAAGTTAAATCTTTGTGATCAAATCATTGAACATTTAACTAGAAGACTAGAATTATAATTTTTGAAAGAATCTAGTAGTAGGAAAAAAAATTCCATGATACATCCGGTTGTATAAAGAATCCATTCATAATGAAAATAATTCCCAAAGATGGGGAAAATAGATTTTTATGGTTACCAGAAACGGGGAAATGTAGAATTTAGTAAAACTTTGCCGAAATGGATTTAAATTAACATACATAAATATTTTTTTTTTTAAAGTCTATCATTAAGACTTACAAGTTTCTCCAAAGTTTTCCTACTCGTTTTCCAGCGTTAAAAACTAGTCAAAATTTGAAACAGGATTTCATATCAAATTGACTCATACAGTCACACACAAGTCACTCAACTGAATTTACTCAACAGTCTGCGCTCCTCATAAACCCTCATTATAAAATGTTAATTTAAAAAGGCCATCAAAACTTTCTTTAGCTTTTGCTTTTTCTTCACTTGAAATAATTAAAGCCTTGAATCGTTGATTGGGTCAATTCAAGGAAACGTTTCAGTTTGAATACCATCCCGTACCTTCAATAGATCAGAGCCAATGCCTTTCTTTTAATTGTTTGGTTTCCCTTATTTATTTTTTTCAAACAAAAAGATTTCTCACTTCCAAAAACTCTCTACTTAATTCCCTATTTTCTCCTTCCCCGTAAATTAATACTAATACAAAGTGGGAAAACATCACCCAGTTCAGTTTTTTTATTCCCCCTGAAGGTTGAAGGGTTTGAAATTATAGTCCGTGTATAATCTACTATGTTTCCAATAAGAACAAGTTTCTCACAAAACTTCATCCACTCGGAAATTAGAAATGTAGGGAAAGGCGGAGGGAACGAGAGACAGGTACCCCCCTCCCCATTATCCTCAAGACGCCGTGTGGCTCAATACAAAAATCTATAGAATTAATCATGCACAAGAGATTTAGTGAGATCAGAAACTCTGAGAAGCGTCTTCCAGGATGTGGCTTGTGAATGGCCCCTGTGGCGTCTGTGTCAGATTTAAAGAGGGAAGCTGGCCAAGTCTCCAGTTCCTGGCTCGGATAAATTATTAATGATGAATAAGAACAAAAAATGGCCGGATCTAAAACCTAACCTAAGCTAACAATATCCGCGGATATTGTGTGAAACGTAATTGGAAGGATTGCATTCAGGAGAAAGTGGATGGGGCTTGAGGTGTGAAATTTGAACTTTTTCGATTTCCCTACGCCATTTCCCTGACGGAAAAGGGGCCCTACTCTAGTAATAAGGACTTGCATGAATTTTGTAACAGTTTTTCCCTTTGTGCCCAACTCGTAAGTAAATAACATTATGTTCAACTGATATTATCTTACTTGGAATTAATTATTGTTATTTTAGCATTCTTAGACTATTTGTAATTAAACTGTACCCTTGTTCACGGTAAGCTATTATGTGTATGAAGCCGAGAAACAGTAAAAGTAACCCTCAGGGGAAAAGCATGATTCTTGTTTATCCAGTTCTATGGAACCTCGCTATAAGGAACTCGTAAGAAGTGATGGAGTAGTTGTATTTTACGTGTTTAGAAGAGAAAAAAACGATTAATATTTAAAGATCTACACATGAATGTAAACATGTCGAGCTCATAGTTTCCAACCCGAGTTCTGATAGGAGATGCAATTGTTCCAAACTACTACAAAGTGGGACCATAGATAGGCAGAGCCCGAATCGGGTCAGTTGATAATGTTCTAGTGTATCCCTCGATGCCCGCCGGCCTATGAGTCTGACCTACATCCACGGACATAACAAAGGAAAGGAGAGACAGCTGTAGCCCCAAGGAATAATTTGTCGGAAGACGGGCAGCTATAGGCTGCGGAACTGTTTTGTGGTCTTAGCCCACTCCGGTAGTCCAACTTTATTAAAATTAATGAATTAGCGAATCCGTTGTGGTAAACGAGCGGCCCAAGTCTCTCTTTACTACCGGTGGGAGTTGCTCACACACCTCTAGTACACACTGTTGGCCCTCGCTTTACTTTCGAGGACAACATGGGAATGCCAACAAAAGGAGCTCGGGTCTCTAAGTTTCATCATCAATTTGAATAGAGCCCTGAAGGGACATAGGAACACGGCTGTGCAGTTTAAAGGCTAAGAAAGTAATTAGGCCTCACCTGGTGATACGAGAAATTGCTACCGGTCGTCGTGGCATTCCATCCGGTCGTCGTGTGCGGAGACGTCATATGGACTCATGAAAAGATCTTCTCTCATCCTTTCCCCTCTCGTCTTCTGTTCTCATTTGGTCCGTCTCCCCTCAAAGCCTCTAGCTACTTAAGGACTTGGTTAACAAGGCTCAGAGGTTGGGAAGATACAAATAATAAGGCAGGCCCTCGGGAGCTTATCTTCAATCCCTTTAGCACTCTCCCATATTTCCTGAAATCAACAAGCGAGGCCTTATTGTAGCAGATTGATATTCAATGGTTGGCTTTGATTAGGATCAACTTTGATTTATCAAATCCACCTCTGGGGATATCAAAAATGGAAATACAATTATTTATTGGTGAATTGAATCTCATTGACTTTTTCCAGATTTTTGAAACTCGTTCATTACAAATGTACTATAAAAAACATTAACAAAACGATAGCCAATTTAAAAAAAGTTTTACTCTTAAATTTATAAATTATAAGCCTGGTCGTATCTCAAAATCGGTAGCGGAAACTTTGCAGTTGCAAGTACAGCTTTTGATATAGTGTTTATTAACTTTTGGTGTTTATATGATGTTCGAATTATTCAAGGAGTTATAACTTCCCTTTCTGCGAAGATGCTCCTTGATGTGAAGATGTGAATGTGCAAAGGTATCATCAACTAACTCCAAATTGCCTAGTTTTCATTGTCACTCATTTGTCAGATTCAAGTAAGGGAAACTTTATAAAGCGTTTGGCTATGGTTAATTTAACCAGCGCGTTCCACGTCTCAGTCTTCCTCATTGGTGGGCTCGCTCCGGTTGCCACCGGCACCGAACTTGGCCATTTCCAATTAGCGCCCACTCTCTGGCCAATCTCCCCCCCCCGCTGGTGGAAGAACTTTTTTGCTTCACAGTAACCAAATGATCGTATTAATCTTCGCCCCCTTTATACATTATTTTCATCCATTTTATCGGAATAATGGGCAATAATGTCCCGGTAACCAGGTTACGGACCGTTTTGCATTGAGCTCTGTCATACACCCACCCCCGCAAAATTCCCCCTCCGCGTCCACCGCTCTCGGACCAGAGATCACAGACGAGAAATTTCCAGCCACTAACAGTAACTATTCTAGAAAATTGTCCCTTCGTAGTCCATCCGTAGGGAAGAGGGTAAAGTTCCAGTTTCAATATGGGGATGCCCAGCTATAGACAGTCCAACTAACCGCGTATTTATTTTACACTGGACAAGATCTATTCTGGAGCTTATTTGCATTGTTTTCAAACTATTATTTTGTACTTCTCCACAATCGAACAAAGTTTGTGCAAGTTTGCATATTGACTAGACCCAGTCTACCTGGGAAACCTGATGGAATCTGTATGCCAGTGGATATCAAGGGACCATGAAAGGATCAGTTTAACTTTGCATCCTAGCCATATCTAAGCAAAGTTGGCTTATCTCACTTCCATTCAAGGGATAGGAACAAGATAAGGCCATCATTTGGTATTCTTGTCCTCAATCCAAGTCCAAGGCTTGGGGGAAGTACGTAGTTTGCCAATTTATTTTTAGAGAAGCGATTGATTTTTATTTCATTGCCAGCCATTTAGAGGGGGGTGGAGTCAATGAAAATGATAATACTTTTCGAGACGATTTCAAATGTTTTATTCCAATTTGCTCTCACCCTTTGCTCTCGGTCGAAATGTTTTCGGGATTAATAATGTTACAATCCATATTCTACTCTCCTACTTACTTGAGAAGTAGCTCGAGTTGTTTCTTGCAAGGATCTTTGCTTAAATGTCAATGTGTCATGAAAACTTAGTTTAGCCTTGTATCTGTATTATTGTATTGTATTTATTCGATCAAAACATCCTTGCCAATACATGGTTGTTACGTTTTGACCCCTTTTGAGGGCTCAATTAAATAATTGTTTACATTAATATGCTTAATGTCAAAAATATCACATCAAGTAGGAGGTAGGATTGCAGGTGAAACCTGAACGATTTCAAAATATATTTATAAAACTAGGCAAAGTAGAGTACCCAACACTATTGACACGATTTAAATTTTGAAATATTATACTAAACTGAAGCCTTTGAAACAAAACGCTCCCTGTATGGAACACAATTACCCAAAACAAACGAGAATATCAGACTCGACCTACTTTTCCAAATACGACTTATCCGACATGATGCCAATACATGAATCCGGATTCCAGCGAGTAGAATTTAATTCACTTACAAGGGAATCTATAAGTGAAAGTCTATCTTTATAAAATAGAGGGAGAGAAATAGAAACGAACGCTGTTTCCATTGTTTGAAGTTTTGACGTTCCAGCTTGAGATTGGACCTTTTGAGAAAAAAACTCTGGCTAGAAAAATAGGAGGGAGAGAAAAAGATAGAAATTGTAGATAAGAGATGAAGTCAGTCATTCTTCATTTGAAAAAAAAATCCTGTCCTTCCTCCGGGTTCTCTAATCCTCTTGAAAAAGACTTGCTTTCAAAGAGAGAGAAGGTACAAGTCGCGAGTGGAACTTTTCAAAAAAAAAAAAAAACCACCAAACTTTTCACCAAGCTTTCCCCACTTGAGAATAAAAATTCTGTCAAGTGAGCCACCACCATCGGCCACCAAATAGAGGGACTCACTATGGCACGCACTTTCTCCCTTTTCTATAAAAATCGAGTCTAAAAAAAGCCAAAGACAAAGGTCTTTTCACTTGATTTTTTTTATGAATCTCTTGCATGGGATGTCACATTCCCATTCGTACAAAACATCTGACAGCTTCTGCTCCAACTTTATATCCGAATCATCGATTCAAATCCAACCATCGATTCTCTCACAGTATTTCAAAACAAATACATTCACCTTTTTTTCAAAGGGCCACTCACAAACTTTTCCACTTGCTAGACCGACCAAAATGTCAATCGACCCCTGTCCCCCTCGAAGACATGGAAGATTACTAACGTTTCAAATATTAAACCGAGGCCCCACGGTAAAACCGGGGTAATATGAGGGGCATAGGAGATTCCACGTTTTCTGTGAACAGCCCTTGAAAGGCATGTTCCGCAGACTTGCAGTTACTGCCTCGGTGCTAAAGTTTATTGACAGGTCCTATTAGTAGGAAAAGCTTTTGGACTCTCTCATCACATGTCTCTCTCTCTCTCTCTCTCTGGTCATTGTGGGCGTGAGGGTATGTGAGTTGCGGAGAGGAATTACAGGGTGGATTTAACCTGGGAATTTTAATTACTCTAATTGGCACAAATTAGTTAATTCCATTGAAATTAAGTGAAGGAATTTGGTGAGAGGGATCCATTTCAATCTACCACATGGATTTAGCTCCACAAACGCAGTATCAACAATATTAATCTCCTCTGCTCTTAATTAGAGTAGATTTTGAGGACTAGACTCCGAGTCCCTGTCACACAGCCCAAGCATAAGGCTTGGGTTTAAAGTAGTTGAAAACAGCTCTGACGATCCCTGTTAACCCAGAGGGGCTTAGAAATATATAATAGTCCCTTTAAAAAAGTCTGTAGGAAAGGAACAAACTGGTGACATTTCCAGCTCAAATTAGATTGTATATACACGCGGGCGAACAAGTGATATTTTATTCTATATTGGTATGGGGCTGCCTTTTTTTTCGTCTAAAGCCGGCCAGGGTGGATGAAGAAAGTCTTGGCTCTTTTCATGTCTCGTCCTCATCAAAGCCATAAGTCAATTGAAAAGTTGGAGCGAGAGGAGGGGGTCAAACAAAAGATGTTCCAGTTGACAAGGGACGGTATCTGCATAGTTTTTTCCCCTTCGGATATCCCTCGAGTCCCTGTCTACTTGCGACTGCAAATCTACTCATATTACATGGAATATTTATATAAACCATCTCCTTTGCGTATCATCCATAAATTATTACGCTTTTCTTCATTCTTTTTTCCAAATGAAATTCTTTTTATTATGGCTCCCTTTTTGGAAACATTATTAAAATTCCCTTATTCATGGGTCCCCTGATTTTTATTTCGATGGGGAACATGGAAACTTTGCGAGTTGGGTGGGTTTCCAGGAATTTTCTATCCATTTGTTGTACATTTTCGATTTCCATGATTTTCTCTCATATTCTTGGAAGTTTGTTTTATTTTTTTCGCCCTAGTTTTTATCTCCTTTTCGGGATCGGGAGGGTTTTGGGAAAGTGCAGAAACCAGAGATTACAGTTGATGATGACCTTAGGCAGACATTTATAAAATAAAGTCTGATATCGTTTTTTTAAACTCGCATCCTATTGCTGCGTTCCCTTGCTAATTAAAAAAAATTGCTCCATCGTTTTATGTTACCTTAGCCCAGTGATTGTCGGAAGAAATTTCAAGCGTAGATAGAATAAATTCCAACCACGCAAACGGGGATATAGTCTGAAAAGTTTGACACCTTACTGCAATCTTGCTTTTATCTATCCATGTACGAGGATAGCCTGAAATAATTCCTCCTCATCCCGTCTTGTAGATCTTGTCTGATTAAGAGGGGAGAAAACTTAAACCCAACTCTTGGAATAAAATGTCCATTTAGAGTGCTCCAACTCATAAAGGATAATGCAGAAGACTGCAGGGAGAGAGAGAGACTCAGAAAAAAACTGAGAGTTTATGGGAGAAAATGTTTTTGCTTGATTAAATAAATGTGTCTTCAACACTGTCTTAATGTTCTTTTTGTCCAACCCGGTCGGGATCCAAAGGAATACGATTAATACCGTACCTTGTCGTACCACACGTCTCTTTCCTTGCCAATGGTAATAGCCTCCCCCCCCTCATGGCCAAGCCTCAAAAAGTCCTGTGAAAAAATGTGGCCGTAGTGGGCATGACTCAAATAGGGTGAGTTAAGTGCACTTGATTTCGTCTCTAATAAATTAAATCTGTCACGGGCCTCCAGATTTCTTTTACCTTTTCCATTTACAAAGTGTCAAATTCGATTTGGGATCCTTGTACAATCTTTCTACCTCAAGTCAGGAGAGGTGACTGTGATTGTTGATTTTGCAATCAGTGGGCTCGAGTTTAAAAAATCAATCTAATTTATTTTATTGAATTATAATCTAATCTCAAACTGTCTTAAACTGGCCGAACATAACAAGGCTCGAGGATAGAAGCCAAGTGTTGGGTGTCAATTTAATCTCATGGAACTTAATTTGCAATGGCATGAAATGAAAAGCTATGTTTAGGAGCTGGTGACATTCAAGCCACAATGCTCTCCACTTGGTCAGACTTTATAATTTTGTCTTTGTAAATGCTGTAATGATTTTGATCGGGATGTCCCCTGTGTACATAATTAATTGTTATTGACTCAGCTCCAGAACTGCCAAGTAATGTATTCATACTATTCACCCAAGATCTCCATCTAATATCTTCCCTAATGGACAAAGGAATGGAGGCCGAGCGAGTGTTTACTTTTGTTGGACGCGTCCGTATTTCAAGTTACATCTTGATAATGCCTAGACAACTTCTACTGTCTCCTTCAACCCTTTCTACGATCCCCTCAGTTTGAACTCAAAGAGTAATGCACAGAAGCACTCGAGCAGAGATATTTATTTGCGTTTTATAATGTCCACGTTTTAGTTCTTCTACTACCCATGCAAATTATATAGGCACATCTTTTGTGGTCGTCTACATCCTTTGTGTATAGTAATAAGTACAAAAGGACTAGGAACTATTATTGGAGAAGACTTCTAGTTTTAAGTGTGTCTATACTGTCTAGTTTGCTGGGGCTCTACCACTCCCCTCTCCAAGAAAAACAGCTGGCATGCTAAATGGTACGTCATTCATTCAGCGTTACTTTTACGAAAATTTAAAAAATCCTTCTACCATAAATATCCCATACACACTGTTTTTTCGTTGAGAGGGAAGTGGAAGAGTCCCAGCAAACCAGACAGTACCTGCTATTTTGTTTTCCTGATGTTTGTTCAAACACGGGGGACTGAAGAGATTCGAAAAGGAATTGTTTGATAACTAATCGTAAACAAAAAGGAACGCTCGTATCCTAACAAACTCCAGTTGGATAAAAGAGGGCACTCTGCACTGAGCCACTCTCGTTGAATGGAGGAAATGATTCCGAATAAATCGCCCTCGTGAGTCGATGGAGTTTCTCAAAGAAGCAGAAAGTTAGGATAAGGCTCAGTAGCGACTAACAAAGAGTCGTGATTCTTCCATCCAATTCCTACATCAAAGGGCTCCAACAGTCTCACCTCCACCGACCGTAAATAATCTCTAAATGAATGGCAGAGAATCCAACCAGGAAGATTAAAGCTTATCCAAAGTTTGTGTCTTAATTCATTACATTTCCCTTCCATCCAAATGTCTATATTGCAGCCCATCACTCACTTCCATTCCCTTTGGACCATATTCCAGACTAGCCAGTTATCCAGACTCTTGTTTTGAGCAACTCTTCTGGAGGTCAGAACTAAAATGTCACATAGTGGGCCACAGTATAGTAGACTATATAGCCCAAAAGCCCATTTGAAATTCAGCCTTGACTTGGACTATATAATAATATTGTGGCGTTTACACAAACCGTTACAAGTTAAACTATGAGCTACATACGAGGCTCATTAGTAATTTAACGTTCCCTCCTCCTCCGATCCTGGAGCAACAGCATTTTAGCTCAAGTATTCTCAGGGCTAGCTTGGAACTACTTGGAAGATAGTAGACTGAGGAATATAGTTGCACAGGGTGTGGACAAAACCAAAACCACACCTACAAGGGCTACAGCTAACCTCGTATAGTTTAATAGCCCATTAATCTCTATCTACTGTTAGGTCCATCAAGAAAAGTGTGCTTAGCCCAATTGCAATCTTACTCCCTCCATTGTGGTTTAGTACCTTGATGAGATTCTTGCAGTTTTCTCATTAATTAAATGAACTATAGAAAATGTATTCCAATTGGATTCGTGCAGAGGGGAAATTTCCAGCCTCTAAATTCATCTCCCTAGTCTCAATTGGCTATCTTTTAAGTTCTGAGCTAGAGGGAATGATTTGACGTGGAATTTCTCTGCAATTCTTTTCTCTGAATTCCAGAACACTATCAGAGTTTCCACTTTTGTGAATTTGTTTGAAAATTTTCAAAAGCCAAACTATCTGATGATGATGATGATGATGATGATGATAATGATACCAGTCTCCTCTCCTGTCACTTTCTTTTCCCCCAGGAATAAAAAGGTTTGAAAAATGATGTCTCCACACTTGTGAGTATCATTCACGACACATTGACAACTTTCACGCCATTTGTGCAGAGGAATAATTTTTTCCCAACTTTGGGTGACATTAGTTGGGAAAGGTGCATCGTGTGCTGGTCTTCTCCTGGCTAATGTGCTTGTTAAGCGGACCTTAAGCTTTGATGAAAACATAGTCATGGATGACTGACACAAGCTACAATGCCACTAGTCCTATCATGTAACACGATTTTTGATGGGTTTTGTTCGTGCTTGCTAGTCTGGCCACAAGTTGTCAGCAATCCTTTTTAGCCAAGGGAAACATGGACGGAATTACAAATGAAATCTAAAGCGGGACTCATATATATTTCTCATGGAAATCCCTCCATAAGACCGAATACGGTATGACCAGGGAGGGAGGCATTTCAAAAATCGATACTCTAATTGGATGAAGCGTGAAATTACTCAAGTTGTACATGATTGTATTCACTCCCACCTTTTTAATCCCTGTGGAGTCATTCCAGCTGTCAAGTACTTTTACTGAGGTGGGCAAATGTCTTTAGTTTTCAGTCCCTGCGGGGAGACACGAGGGTATTAGCTATGCAAGCATATATGATTTCAGTGGGGGGTTATCATTGCTAATATCTTTGCATGATATTGAATTTATGGGAAGGTCACCCAGCCCCGATCCGCATACTAAAGTCGGGTAACATAATAAATCATGGTGGAAAAACAGATTAAAACCACTTGCTAGCTTTAATTTCTTGCCCCCTTCATCATTTTATGGAGAATAATCAATCCTTCGTTTTTCAATCCCCTTTGTTTAAACTTCAAAAATTAATCTCAGACACGTTCAACTTCAGAATCCGAAATGCCCCGAGACTCCGGAGACTTTCATCCTCAAAATAGGTTATCTCAAGTTGGGGCTCAACTCCAGAATCTGGGATGCCCCGAGACTCCAGAGTCTGAGGGGAAGTCTCGCCCTCAAAGACTACGACATCAGGCTACTCTACTATCAATATATAGATAGATCAAAGGCGTTACATGTTCTTGATACTATTGACCGATCAGTTCAAAGCGTAGTTGGTGGCCTTGTTCAAAACTCGAAACGGATTTCTAAGTATTTCAAATGATTCATGATCTCCGACTTCGGCGTTTAGAGCATTGAAAAATGTTGATGGGGCATTTTGTATAGTACTAAAGGGGTTGGAAAATGATGAGATGTGGATGAGTTTCCCCATCCGACACGAATAAGTCAAAAAAATCGGACGATGAGTTGGGAATGTATTTGAACGAAAGGAATTAATTAAGATGACTGACATGTTCTTTACACGCCGTGTTCCCTTCCGCACGCAACCTCAACTTTTCAAAGGAAGCCATTTCCTTCTCCTGTCCTCCTCTCCAAATTCATGTTGGGCATGCAATCCAAAATCCATAGCACAGTCCACCCCTCACACCTCAAGACTCATAAATTCACTATTATATCAATAACGATCTGAGACTAGTGCAATCCAACAATTCTCAAACCCGAGGATGGAAAAGATTCTTTCCACCGACTTGGGTCAGTTAGACTCTGGGGGATTCGGACTTGAAACTCCAAAGACTTATATTCAACCTAGATATGATAAGAACATTTTCATACGGTGAATGTAAACGTGAATCTTGATCTTTATCAAGCTAAATGCAAAATCCTGCAAATTCCAAAAGTCTAATGGGATTTACAAGGATTTGAAAACATACATCGGGGCTACAAAAATATGAAAATCGACGAGGGAAGACTCTTCCTTTGTAAAAAAAAAATTAGCCCACAACTCTTTCCAACGAAATGAGCCAAACTATAAAGTTATATAATATTAGCCACGATTACGATACAAAAGGTGGTTGAATTATTCATAAAATCCTCAGCCTTTTCCCCACCTCCGTTTAAAGATGAGAGATGTATCGATTACGAAAACTAATTCCGCTCCTCAAAGAGCTCCATCATTAATCTTTTTTCCCCACACACAAAATATATCATCAGAGAAAGATCCTCAGTTCTCCTTCCGCATATGCTACCGGTAATGCCAATGTGCTTGAGTCAACTTGACTCATACATCATTTCATAACTCACCACACACCTCACATGAGTTTAGTCTAGTTCAGTCGGCCTCAAACTGACTCAACTCGACTCACTGGCATCCCTATGTGCTACTCCTACTAAAACGAACAAACTTGTTATTATTACTATTTTCAAACTTTCAACCCTCAGCGTAGCTACTTACTTAGCTGATTGGTGAAAATAAAACGCACCGGCTCCTGCTATTAGTTTTGTGAAAGTCTGAAGGGAAAAAAACGCAACGGAGGTCTAAAAAGCCTTCAAGTCATAATGTGAGGGGGAAACGGGGAGAGAAAAGTTTTATGACAAGTGCAGTGCAGAGCCACGTACAGCTTTGCATTCATTTCTATCCCTCAATCACCTTCATCCCAACAGTTTGGAGATAACTCGGTAATAATTTATAAATGAGCCCGGTGGTCTATCCACATATTATATAAGCATATCATTTAACCGCTTCGTCCTTAGCCAATACATTCAACGGCCCCCTCTGACTCCCCTCTTTAAAAAATAAACTACAGACAAACTTTCTCTCCACTTTTGTGGGCAAAAAAGTCTCTCTAGCTTTGTATAAATACCGACCCGAGGTAGAACAGATGGTTGGGCTTGTTTGTGGCCTTTAATTATAAGAGTAAAGCAGGTTCAGGAATATTCTAGGCAAGCTGGTGGGTCCCAATCAGCCATTCTTCAATATGGTTCATTACCCTCAGACTTTTCACAACTCCGTGGAGTAGGAGTGCTAGCATTTTTCCCATATCCGATGGGTTTAACGGCGTTTTTAAAACACAAAGTTTGACAATAAATATAAAAAAGCTAGATAAAATACACTGCCTTTGTCACAACGCATGCAAATCGGTGACAAAATCCCTTCCCCAAGTCATAGGGTATCTAAGAGCGCAGTGATTACAGAAGAATTCCAAACGCTGAATTCCAGGTAGGTAATTCGTAACGCGGTGAGAAAGCGTAGCTCTCTACCCAACAAGTCTGTCAGAAACAGAATCACAGAGTTTCAACTTGTCAAAATATGCCCCCACGGGCCTCCTGATAGTCCAACGCGTAGGATCCAGCTCAGGCTTTAATACTATCTGTGTATTATTTATTATATTATTAAGATCTCAAGATAACACACACGTGTAAAGTCACCACTGTACAGTAAGACTCGAAATTTCCACCCAGTATTCATTGAACCCAACATGTAGAGCTTGTGCAGATTAATATGTAATCAATTGCTGGAGAGAGTGAGAGAAAAAAAATCAGTCACACGCTCCGTCTCCAGTTCTCTCATTCATTTGACAAATCGGGGAAGCGATCCATTATCATCACTC
Organism: Agrenia bidenticulata; assembly: GCA_034694785.1. NCBI lineage: Eukaryota > Metazoa > Arthropoda > Collembola > Entomobryomorpha > Isotomidae > Agrenia > Agrenia bidenticulata. Next base: position 7,043 of record JAQFYM010001502.1, on the reverse strand, counting down.
TCACGCCACGACTTCACAGGGAAAAGAATGTGTGGATGATCCTCATCTCCAGGAAAAAGGCACCAACTGTTTTCCCATACACTTGCTAATACTTGGTGTAGAAGTCTTGTGGACTTTTTCGAGTGTGTGTACAGTTAGAGGATTGTGTATTGTCCTGAGGATTGGACCCTTGTAAATAACTTGGAAACATGCATTAAATATTAGCATGAATTATTCCATCCCATTTCAATTTGCACTTTTATGGCTCGCACTGCTGCTCCACCCAAACGAATGTTCATACACATATTATACTGTTATTTTTCTTTACCCTTCTGCAATCTCATCATTCCTCTCTCGAATTGTATACGTCTTTAAATTTTCCCAGCCACTTTCTTCATAGTCCATACAAACTCCTCGGATTAAATTACAGCAGCCCTTCCTTCAACTCAGGGATCAGTTCTAAGATTACAAAAATCCCAATAAATGGCACTGTGACATGACCTCCACCTCCGAACTGTGATTCTAAGAAGCTGGGGTGGGTCCAAGTGCTCCAATGTCCGGAGCTGGTCTGCACAAATTCAGGGGTTGAAAGTTTGATTAGTTAGAAATGTGGCGTGGGTGTTCTGAGGAAGAAGATTGGTCTTTCAAATTCCGTTTCAACTACCTTAGTTTGTTCAGAAATTGGAACAAGTTGGTCTCATTGCATCACCAGTTGAAGGGAAGTGGCTCTTAACCCGTTGTAAATCCACGGCGAGATGTGTATACATGGAATCCATATCAGAGAGATCGCATCCTTGAAATCCTTGTACTGTTGCTATTGCGAACTATTACTCTATTTCCTCCAAGCCACGCTCTAGACACATAATATACGGAATACGGACACTGGGATCTTGAGCCAAATCGAGTTTCGAAACTACAAGTTTTCCCTGCAGAGATTCATCTCTTATTCCAGCCCAACTTCTCCTCATTGAACTCTGCATAGGCAGATGGGCCTGGAACAGTTTGTAATCAATTTTGGATTATCCTCACAACTTGCAATCCTTATTGTCTGTGAACAACTCTCGGGCTCGGATCACTTTTAATATGCGTTGCTGGGAAATTGAGAATCCTACATTTCCGCCCCCCTCCAATCAACGCGGACTTAGAAATTAAATTGAGCTCTTTCATCCATTACACATCCGATTCGTCCAAACTTTAAATGCGGAGGAGGCATCTTTTCATTACAATATCCGCAGGGTACAAAGGTTGTGAACGGCCCTTTGGCTACTAAGGAGTTTACATACGGCTTATCTCAAGTAAGAAATAGTTGTGGCCTTTTTGGTACACCGTGTTGAGGGAAGTTGTCGAGGGTAACAAGGGAAAAGTTCGTGGAATCGTACTCAAACACAGCCAGTATAGTACCGTTTCAACACATGTTCGTCATGGGTCATATAGGGCAGGGAACTAAAGACCCATGTGACTATTATTGGGATGATGGATAACGGCCTTTTGGAATTTGTTAGCAAAACGTGAGGAGACTTAAGTATCCAGTTTCTTATTCCCTGTCCATACGGATCTTTGTGCGTGAAAGTATTCCCCACTCACTTCCTCTCTATCTCCCCTCAATATAAGAATTGTCAAGCGGCCAGGAAAAAAGTCTTGATCCAACATCCAAGGCCAATCCCCAACTCCCGGTCTTCCCAGTTGTTCACAAGATAGCAGAATCATCCGGGGGGGGGTCAAGTCTTATCGTGTACTAATTACGGGGTTTCCAACGGTAGGCTATAAATCCAAAGGGTAATGGCCCTACGTTATTTATGAAGCGCCCCTTAGGAAACCTAGGGTAATCCATAAGGAGAAGAGAATGATGCAGTCTTAGAGGTCTAACTGGGCTAGAATTCTAACGATTTGGGTCGTAGGTACTTAGGTAGCTAAAACTGGAGAGAGAAGTTGAGCATACTGGACACGTGGAGGACTGAAAAAGGGCATTCTGGTCAGGGCGTTTTATTTTATCGCTCTCTCTCTCTTTAACGTCTGTCTTCAGTCTCGAAAATGACAGAGGCGTGTGAGGGTGTCAAGTCCAAATAATTTAAACATCCTATCCATACTGACTTCATTGTCACAAATTCATCACGTGTTTGGCACTTCTTCAATAAATCTTCCTACATCCCTTCGAGACTCTCAAAATCTTCGATTGGAATAAGGACTGAAAATGTGCTGATATTTCTATAAAACTCACTCTTTCTTTTTGTTTTCAAAGGTTTAAGGCTAAAGCCTATGTAAGCAATTGTGGATTTTTCGAAATCTCTAGGAAGGTGTTTGCAAGAGCTAATTAGTACACCCTAGATCCCAAGCAAGAAAATAATTTTTGAGATATTTGAGCACGTACTATATAGGATTAATGCAGAGGGGGCTCTTGAAATGAGATGGCAACTTTCTCCCATCAGACAGAATCTATAGAGGAGGAGAATTGCAAGTGTAAGTAAAGCGGAGGTTTCAATGTTCTCTCTCGAGGATTTATTATCAACGCATAAGATCCAACTCTAAAAACCCACCTCAGTATGAACTTGTCGGATTCATTATTGTATTTTTTCGAGGTACAAGAGATACAAGAGGGACAGAGATGTTGGATATACCCTCCGGGCTTTATTTAAGCAGCCTTCGTTCACAACAAGAAATCCTGTATCAAATAACCTTCTTGTATGTGTGCATGATGACTAGTCTCGCTCATCTATTCTTCATAACAAAACCTTGCCTTGAGCACTAGAAGTTATCTTAAGATAATGAGTACTTCTTTATGTTTAAAAGAAGTATCCATTCATATGCCCTAGCCCATTTAAAAGTAAGTATTGTTAGGTCAAGTTTCAGATGTTTCATGGTGGTTCCAACAGCGCCCGCTAGAGGAGTTATCCGTGTGTATAGCTTACGCGGTAGTAACATTGTAGACCTTAATGGAGGCCTTTGAAATTACGGAGGTGTGCAGAATTTTGTAAAGTTTAAAAGACCCAAACACCTTGGATCCGGCTTTGTAAAGAGGGGAAAGATTCACGGGTGAAAAAAGGGAGAAAGTGACGAGAACTAGCTTAGCTATTAAAAGGGGAAAAGTTTAGGTTCCGTGTGTTTTTTTTAGCTTTTATAAAATACCTAGGAATCCTGCGTCTATGATATCTTCTCTTGTAAAGATAGACTGAGACGATGTGTTTTTTTCTGAGTAGTTCTTATATAGTAGTTTTATAAGAGGAGGCAGAAAGATAGGTAGAAAATATAAGCCCTATCTTGTAAGTAAAATGGGCTAAAAACTGAATGGTTCAGGTCTACATTACCTGAGCTTTTACTCTTTAAGCCGGAAACTTTTAAACTAACCGTCAAGTCACAATTAAGCCTAGAAAGTTCAAGAGGGAGTAGTCATACTATTTCACCATCCACCGCCGCTATTGATAAAGGAACTATATTTAAATACATTAAAATTTACAAAGAAAATTGCTCAACATGTATTTCTTAACGTTCATGCATATTTTATGAAAATAATTTCATTCTACATATTAGGGCCATTTCAAACAATAGGTAATATTCAAATTTTCACGCTAATGCTAATTCAGAAGGTAGTTGGAACTAGGTCGTGCATGTAATTATAATTCTCAGCTCAACTCAGCATTAAAGATATGACATAACTTAGGGCCTAAATGTAGCAGGTGCCCTTTCTTTGTTTACTTAAGGAAATACAAGCCATTTTCTTGTTGCAATGATTGACCAAGGGATGTGATGTTTTTTAAATTTAATTTAAATAAGCAAGAAAACATAACTCAAACGGACCATGGCCCTCGTTCTTAAGCCGCTGTACGACAACAGAATCCGAAGCTTGACAATGTTAGCGAAGATGTCCTATCAGTTTTTAAAATATGCTAAATTCCTCAATTATTTGAACTTTGACATTTTCAGCCTTCCAAATCATTTCTATTATGTACTCAGAGCTTCTGGTGAGATTTTTACTTTTTTTATACCCTATAATTGTGCAGTTAGTGGAAATAGCTGGGTAATAAAGCATATTGAAACTTGGCAGAATCCCCTAAATTTTGATCTGGTAATGATCAAGGGTTTCTTTGGAGAGGAAACTCTTTGGATGTCTCCCCATTGGATATTTCCAAAATAAAAGTTTAGTTTTGAAAAGAGTGGGATAACTCTGGGAAAAAGGAGGTCGAGACAGGTCGTTATGCAGTGATGTTATATAAGGCTGACTAGATGAAGATTAGATGGACTGCGGTGCTCATTTATTATGTAGACAGGCCGAGTGATTCTTCTCTACCTTTAGGAAGGAGTAACCCAGTGGGGTGGAGGATTCCTAGTTTGGAAGACGTGTGGCCTTTGAAGCATTAGTAACAATGGGAACACCCTCCTACGCGTCTTTCCTCACAGATTCCAACAAACTTCTCCATGGAGCTAAGTACATATCTCTGCCCGGCCCCTCCTCCCCCTCCTCAATGGAATTTAAAATTTACAGTCCAGTAATAAAATGAGATTCAACCCTCCAGCGTCAGCCAAGAGTTTCGAAGAAACAACAAATCTCTGCTCTCATAAGGGTTCGGTTCTACCCGGGTTTCAGAGCAGTCCCATTTTTTTCATACACGATCGTCTCAAAACCTTGCCAAAAAGTAAGCGGGTACGGCGAATCTTCTACTTTTTCCTGAAACTTTCCTTTGTCCCGAGGACACAAAAAAACAGTCCCACTTACAGTTGCCAGCAAACAGACATAGTTAGGAGAACATGGCGGTATTTGTTTTGGATGGTAGTGATGGTGGATCATACATGTGCATGCATATCTGTGTCTGCCAATAGTGCCAATGTAAATGAGCAAAAAAATTGAATGTTCCTTAATTCAGTTTCTTTCTCATTTTCACTTTCAGTGCAGACAAATTATTCTCTCATCTCACAAGAGCAGTGAATACTAATTTAACACGATATAGAGTTTCTTTTGATCATTTTGTTTTCAAAATCGCCCATTAATAATCTTATGTTTGATTCTACGTATTTTTTTTATGGCAATATTTTTTCCATAAGAAACGCTTAAACCTAATAACATTTCATTCGAATAGAATTTTTTCCAATTTCTAGCGAAAGAAATTATCATATAGCAAGCCGCTTCATATTTAACATCCCATAGCGTGCGGAGAGTCCAGCTCCTCATAGACCAACGTTTCCAAGTTTCCAGAATGCCAATACTTCAAGACTAGACCCCCAAGGTTAAAAAAAAATTCCAAAGGGACAGTAGACAAATAATTCGTAACACATCCCCGGGATCCTCTTTCCCTCCGTTACGAGTAATTACAGTCTAACCGTACAACTCTGATCTAATTTTGACGCTTTCCGTGTTCCGATTTTATTCTTCGTAATTCCAAGCCACCAGTACGAAATTAAATTTCAATAAACAGTTCCATCAACACCTCAAATCCCCATCTTGTCAGCCCAAGAGCAATGGCTTTAGAAAATGCCATAGAGGTGATTGGATCAAAGCAAGTCCTTCACATTTGAAACGCATCTCTATAGCATCCCTCAATATCCTGAACTACCTGGACATTCCTTCCGATTCCAAGTCACACAAAGACTCAGCCTCTTCTCCTTAGCTTTATAAGAAATTGGAGAAAGCTCTCTTGTGGAGTATAAAAGAACCCAAGCACCAAGATATAATCCACGTCCGGAGAATATCCTTATCTAAGTTGTTAAAAAAATACTTAAGTCCTCCTCCTGGCAGTTGTCCCTCTCCCTTCTTTCTAAATGTCATCTCTCCTTTCGGGTTTGAGAAGCTAGCTGGAAAAGTGGGGGAATCCATTTTCTCTCAATAGCCTGGCATTTTGGAGAATAACCACAATGGACCCTGTTCTTACATGATTATGATATGTTGAGTTCCCAATAAGAGCATTGGCAACAGTCTAGTATCACAGCGTAAAAGTGCTATAACCAACACCAGATAAATGGGTACTGATGCATTAAGGCCTAAAAGAGCCGGGTCAGATTCATGCGTACTTTAAGTGATCCGTGCTTTTTATGCAGATGATTCCACTGTCAAATATGAAGAGACAACAAGAGGCATGGATTTAAAAAAGAAGATGCATAGGGTTTAGTGAACAAGTTGGATATTTTTAATATGACTACAATTTCTTTCAGCTGAAACTAGTATTGACAGGTCCTTTTCTATTCCCTGGCCCAAAATACTCGAGGATTTTTTGCATGGATTTAGGTCGTCTAGGGAAACTGGTTAAAGATGAGCCACTGGATTTGTATTTGTTTTCTAAGTTTGCAGAGAAAAGAAGGATAAGGGACGAAAGGGCTTGTAGAAATAAATATTGCCCACTTTAGCTACTACAACTAAAATGTCCTCTTGGCTTGGGCTTGTATTGCTGGAACGCGGTGGCTGGGGAAAGCAAATATTTCGGGTTGGGCTGTTCATCTACTTTGGAATGAAAAGAAGAAAATGTTACAATCTATTATTGAGAGCTCCCAAAGACGAATTTAAAGGTCAATTGTCACCCTTAGAAATAAAGCATCCCCTCGTGGAGCTTGAATGGCCGTTAAGTCCTATAAATCCAAGCAGAGTACGTTTCATAGAAGATGCATGGCTAGGCTTAAATGCAAAGGACTATAAAGGGACTCCAATTTATGCATACGGATAAATGGGAAATGGGCTGATAAGAAAATTACAGAAAACATAAGGGCCCCGATAGTCCCTAATAATCTCGAATCCATGTTTTGGACCAGCCAGCCCAATGCAATTCCAGCTCCAGACTCAGGTATTCATCCTTTCTTTCTTTAGAGAAATTGGGAGTTATGTCATGTAAAAGGGCTACTAGGTTTGTATCCTATGGGGCCAATATCTTGAGCCTTGACAGTGAGAAGCCGGGATGGTTGGTTAACGTTCTTTTGAGAGAAGGATCCAACCGGGCATTTCTCGATGAATCCATTATGCCTTAAGTAGGAAAGGATGTCTTTTGAACCTACCACCACCGGCTTGCTCCAATTATTAGTAGCTTCAGCTACTTATGCGATCGTTTTGTCTGTCCGTCTGTCTGGCCCTCGATTATTTCAGAAACGGC
>JAQFYM010001501.1:0-32978 GCA_034694785.1 Agrenia bidenticulata | reverse complement strand
CAGTTGATTGAGCTGGTGGGTCCTACATAAGATGATGTGAGGGTCAGTTCTCGATGTTTGGTGATCGAGAACTATTAGAAATTTCCAAAGGCCTTGTCCTTAATGCGACAAGTAAAACTCGGTAACTTTCCGTTTCCAACGGGATTTCGAAGGTACAGGATGATGCTTTGATATTTTAAATAATAATTAGTGTTTTCCTCAATATATGTTTTAGGAATACACTCGATTTTCTTGGGAAAATATAAGAAAAATTAAGACGATTCCATGTCCAATCCTTATCTCGTTGTTCTAAAAATATAGTAGATTTTTAGAAATAAAACCAATACATACTCGGAGATTTATGGGAATTTTGTGAAGACTTTCTTAAAACAATTATCATAAACTTATGCTTGACTAACCGAGGCGAGGCATAATTTTTCCCTCATATAAACATTGCTTAATCCTGGAGTTTCTTAATAATCCTCCGCCTCTTGGTCACCGTTTCTAAAAAACCCATATCAAGACTCGTAACCGTAAGATATATTGTCCTTGTACAGGTCTTTTTTGCTAGTTCTCTTGATATTTTATTTCAAAAAATTGAATACAGGCTTATACCTTTTACACCAATTTTTTTTGACCCCCTACTTTCCAACCTTCCCCATATGAGCAATGTCATAAATCTCATAATAAAGGTGCCACGAAATCTTTAACCTCAGTCTGTATAATTGACGGACTTTGCTGCACTGTTCTGTAATGAAGTAAACAGGCAAATAAATTTACTGACCTTATTTCGAACAGTACGCGCTTTCGACGACTGTACGCCCTATAACTATCACATAAGGGATTAATATGACTGCCCCCTACCCCCTTGAGTATGTTTATGTAAAAGTTTCATCACCCACTTTGCCTGGCCAATATTCACCCGTGTATGGTTTGCGGTGCCCTATATTCGAATTTATGTCGTTTTTGAGAGCCGATTTTAAGAAGAAATATTAAATCCACTTAAAGGTGCAAATTCACTACGTTATATTTAATAAGACAAATTTTCTAACTTATATATGCAATAACTGTAATGTTTAAAACCAAGTCCTGAATTTCGTGCATAATTCGATGCTCAAAATTTTTTGCTAGTTCTATCAATATGTTATTCCAAGAAAGTTAAAGCAGTCCAAAACCCGCTATGTGTATAGGAAAGAAGCAGTCTAGCTGCGTAGGCACAAAAACTGTTGGGTTGAATTTTAAAATGGCGCAGGGCAGAGTGCTCGAGTGGTTCTGCTCCTATTGCCACACAATGCTCAAAGATCCCCCAAGATTCGATATCTACGGGTCATCCTGTAATCTTATGTCTATTATTGATGTTAGTTTCGGGTACTAAAAATTGATACAAAATTACAGGGCTTTAAAATGATTTTCTGGTGAACTCCCTACGGTCAGCCCGCACTGGTCCCCTTTTATCCCATTCGACCCGAACTCCAAATTGACCTTTACTTTTATCCAAAGATATATTCTGTGAAGTTTGGAAATTCTGTGACTTATTTATAAAACCCGCTATGATTGACCCTTACGGGTATTTACTTTCATTGGAATTTTAAAAATGTGACGTAAAACCCAACCTACTACGGTAATTTGATCCCACGGTTTAATTTTTGCAACCTTTAGCCCATCTTCGAACTTAATTCGATTTTAGCCTAACCAACTAGTATGCAAAATGTGGTGACTATAGATTCACTCTTTAGGGAGAAATGCAATTTGCGGACGGATGGACGGACGACGATGATCCTATAAGCCCTAACGAACAGCCTTCAAAGCATGCAGTGTCTATTAATATAAATCTACTATTTCTGATCTACAATCTAATTGGTTACATAAATTCGGAAGCACGAAATATTCTTAAATTAAATGGTCTCGAAAATTTATACAGAAATACATCGTTTAAGAAGCATGCTTTTATTGAATTCAAGTATGTTTAAAACCGAATTGAGACAATCCTTTCTAATTAAAAGTGAAACATTTTTTGGTCAGTCAATCAAATCAATTTTTAACGTTAAAGAAGCTTGCATTATCAGCATTTAAATATGTTTAAACCCGGATCGATCCGGTTGTAAAGACCTACTTCTCTCTTTGGAAGTGATATATTAGGTTGTGTTTAATATCAATTCTATTTTGCATTATGATGAAAATCTACTATTTTCAGTGCATAAAGACGTATATTTATTAATTTCAAACGTTAACAATCATGCTTTAGTTGCATTTTATACTTTCAATATATTAGGACTGTGATATTTTAGTTTTCTGTAAATTTTTATATTTCTAAATCCGTTTATAATTTTTAAAACCAATCAAAACAATCAGAGAATTTCATGAAAACACAGAGATTATAATGCGGACAAATTAGAAATGTTTTTATGTTTATATGAAGTGTTATTTTACAGAGTTTCTTCTGCTTTATAGTTTTGTTTCAAAGCCATTTTTTACAGGAAGCGTGACAGAACGACAGATGGAAAAACATAGGAAGCTTTATGATCCCACATAAATTGCAGGAAAATCATAACTTGAGTTTCATATCCATGCTTCATTACAACATTAATAGCACGTAGTTGCTATTTATTCTTATCGATTTTAACGATTCGATCCCACCACTTAGGTCATAAGCTTGCCCCTCCTTTAGATAGAGTAAGCTAACAATTCATTGTAAATGTCCAGAAAAACATGTCATTGGCAAAGATTTAGAACAGAGATGGGAATAACGGTAAATATGGACAAACCGACATGGTCAGTTTTAAATGTTATCCTTAAATATATAAATCCTTTTATGAAAAAAAAACTGTAATCAACTGTAATCAAATCTGTATATTTTCAACACCTCACTTGATATCTTTCAACATACTAACCTTGACGAGCTTGTTCAAAAATTGAAGCCTTGCTGACACTTTGCTCAGATAGTCAATACACAAGTTACACGCCGTTTTAAACGTAGTGCATTTATGTTACTCTTGTTTGCAATATGAGAACTAAATTGTCATCACTAGTGATTTTCGCACTTGTTGCATTTCAAGTATTTTTTACAGGATATGCATATATACAAACAGACCATGAAGCGTTTCAAGATCAAGATTTTCTTAATGGCGTATTCCCTGATGGTTTTATGTGGGGATTGGCTACATCCGCCTATCAGATTGAGGGTGCCTGGAATGAAGACGGTTTACCAAATTTTAATAAAATATATCAAACAATTTTATATGTTTTAGAGGGAAACTGTACTTTTTTGATTTTGTGAATCACCTAATATTGTAATTTTAACAATTAAAAGGATGAATTATATTTCAGGCAAAGGCTTTACGAATTGGGATCTGTGGAGTCATGAAAACAATGGTTCCAACGTGGCAAATGGTCACAATGGTGATATTGCTTGTGACTCATACCATAAATTCAAGGAAGACACATTGCTTCTCAAAAACATGGGGGTACTGAATTTATTAAAATCGATGAGATTTCTGCTATAAACTGTATACTTAAAAATCTACAGGCTAACTTTTACCGGTTTTCGTTGTCGTGGGCAAGAATAGTTCCCACTGGGAAAATAGCCGACGGTATCAACCAAGCAGGAATTGACCACTACAATGAAGTCATCGACTCATTAATCGAGGCCGGGATTAAACCATTCATTACATTGTACCACTGGGACTTACCCCAAACTCTTGTGGAGGATGGAAGTTGGTTGAATGAAACTATTGTAAATCATTTCAAAGATTATGCTGAAATTGCTTTCAAATCTTTTGGTGATCGCGTGAAAATGTGGCTGTCCTTTAACGAACCACACGTTTTTTGTCCATCGGACTGGACCTACGGTGAACATGACGGTTTCCAAGATCCCCCAGTAAAGCCTTACATTTGTGCCCACAATGTTATCAAATCCCATGCATTAGCCTTTAGACTTTATGAAGAACAGTTTCGGGGTCAACAAAATGGAAAGGTTGGAATAACCTTAAATTGTGATTGGCCAGAACCGAAAAATTTAACAAATCCTGAGGATATCGAGGCGTCGGACAGGTCTATGCATTTTCACGTGAGACATTTTTTTGTTCCTGACCTATTTGTGTATTCAGTTTATATTTAATAATGAACTTTTCAGTATGGATGGTGGGCCAACGCTCTCATGAGAGGTGAATATCCTTCGATCATGCGTGAACTAATTGATAAAAAAAGCAGTGAAGAAGGTCGAAATTCCTCAAGGCTTCCAATATTTGATAACCGGTGGACCAAAATAATCAATGGTGAACCTAAAAACAGATTTTTGAATCATTTTATGATTGGAAAGCTTTGCCACTAAACAGATTATCTATAATTAAAACAGGGAGCCTTGATTTCTTGGGCCTGAATCATTATTTTTCATATCACGTTTTGCCTGCATTGGAAGGTGAGTCCACCTGGTTGGATGGTGATGCTAATATAAAAACTGAATATGATCCCACTTGGAACACCACGGCAACTGGCTGGCCGATAACCCCTTGGGGTCTACGAAAAGTGGCCACATGGATTTCTAAGCAATACGGTGGATTCCCAATTTACGTCACAGAAAATGGATACGGGGGCTGGGAAGATGATGGAGTCAAGGATCCTACACGAGTGGAGTACTATAGAAACTATATAAATGAGTTACTTAAGTCAATTCAGCTTGACGGTTCAAATATCAAAGGGTATACTGCTTGGAGTCTTATCGATAATTTTGAGTGGGCTTCAGGCTATACGTAAGTGCATTCTTTGATGTAAAAATTGAGCAATACGTACTCGACATAACGTAAATTTCAGAAGTATTAAATTGAAATTATGTAGGATCAGATTTGGCGTTAATTATGTCAACTACACTGACCCTGAGTTGAAAAGGACACCTAAAGACTCGGCTTTATATTTAAAACAAGTATTTGAAGATAATGGATTTCCAGCAAAGAAAAATTTCATTGTGACCTGAGCCTTCAAAAATTCAGCAATATCTATCCAATTTAAAAAAATATTTAATAATTATGGAATGCATTTAAAATTATAGTTCAATAAAAAAAATTAGTAAGACAGCTTTTTAAATCAAGAAAAGGTATCATGTAAATCATATGAATGCAAGATGTATTAAGTGGTAATTATTGTTAATTATTTTTGACATAAGCAAACACATCTGAAAGGAATTGTAATCTTATAGGTACATATTTACGACTGGAGCATATTTCCCGTGAGAAAATATTATCCGGTGCATATCCAAATATTGACCATACACTGTTCTATATTGGTGACAAAATTCATAAAAATATAATTTAAATAACCGACCAATTAAATGTACAAGATGAGTGTTGAATTACTTTCGAAGTTTAAACTGTCAGATCTTTAGACCGGTTTGACGGATTTTATTAAATTGTAGCTTAAATCTCAGAAATTGAATTAACTTAAAGAATCTTATCTCTTTACTTATCTAATTAGTGGTTTCGAAGAATACTAAAATTTTGAGGTGTTAACATCGGCAGACTTTTCCGTAAATTTTATACTTTTACATGTTGGAACTTGTTGACTATGCTCCTAATCTATGGAGGGAAAGGTGGGTGGTTTCAAAACAGTAATCGCCATTGTCTTTAAACTTTTAATATATTTTATTAATTTTTTGCATAAACCAATTCATAGTTTTTGTTAAATTCCTTGCTTTGCTAAGATAAGTTCGTTCTCCATTATAACTAACTAACATTGAATTGTTATGGTTACATTACTCAATTAGATCGGTAACAGGGGTTAGTTCGGAATGGGACCCCATGAGCTAGAAATAAATTATGACCCATGTTATATTACAGACTTTCAACTGGATAACTTCAAACGCAATTCGGAAAATTTTACTGATATCTGTGTTCGTGAGTATGAAGGGGAAAAGGTTTGGATGTTGTTTGTAGTGATGTGTATGAATGTGTGTAACCAACTAAAGAGTTTTTGGAATTTATCCCAATTTCGCCATAGTCACAATTTAATCGTAGAAATCAATAATGATAATTTATAAAGTCACGTATTTTTAGTTTAGTATAAAGGGTACTTTGAGATGATTTGAGATAGACTAGCAAATGAATAAATAATTTGAGGTTAGTTCTCTCGTCTCCCAAGGGCAACGAGATTTAGGAATTCGGAGTCTTTTTATAGATAACGATGAAGCATGGCTTTCAGATTAGTAATACTGTTATGTTCTGATGCTAGGTTCAGTATGTTCATAGGAGTATGATAATTAAAACCCAGAGTTTTAATTTAGAATATTTACTTTATTCAATCAATACACACGTTAGATTCTATATGTTAGTCTTGACTTGACTTGGGTAGATTCTGGACTGCCTTGTAGATCTTCCAGACAGTAGCATTTCTATCCTAGACCTTGAGAATGCGGAAATCTATAATCTTATTAGATTAGAGATATTCTAATCTATTCATTGTATGAACTGTGGCGTCCATACACCACAAATACTTTACAAATAAAATATGAAGGTATGACTTTCAGGAAGGACACAAGGTTCACGGTCACACGTTAATGGGAAACGATAATGATAAAACTGAGAAACGATAATTCTAGACCTTTTAATAAATGCTTATAAAAATGAGACGAACAGGCGTCTAGAAAATTGTACACAAGGTCAAAATTCCTCATGCACACTTCATACACAAAAAATGGATTCTTAAATGTCACATGATATCCAACAATCTGTTCCTTTATACATTAACCGGCCGAATTACAACTACTCAAATCATATTGTAATTATGAAACTGATTTAGTGAAAAGAATTTTGTCTGAATAACTCAGTCATGTTCGACTGCTTGGAGTCGAATAACAAAGTAGGTAGATAATTCTCGAGATGATAAATGCACAAGTAGCTTAACCGGGAATATATTTTTGTAACCGTACGAGAAGGATGACAACTGCAACCAAAATGGCTGAACAAGTTGGGAAGAATATGATGCATGAATATGGCAAACTTCTGATGGACCCCAAGAGTGCGTACAACCAGGAAATGCCCCTCTCCATGTCTCCAATACTAGGAACAACAAGAGAGTTGCTTCTAAAATGGGTCAGGTTCAGGTTGTGCCGGTCGGGGGAATTGGAACAAGTGTTGGGAAGTTCTGAAGAGAGGACGGTGAAGTTTTTCTGTTGAGGAACCATCAGCATTTTATCAGTGGAGCCGAGAGGGGAGTCATTGTCTTCAAATTGGTCTACTCCGAATTAAAAATCTGTGACCTGATTTTGAACTATTGTGTTTAGATAAAGGGGAGTAGGCTCTTACATTTCAAAGTTGAATCGTTAATATATATCAATTAGAGGCAATAGGTGGAACGTGATGAGTTAGAGAGTAATCATATTGTATGTATAACTTGTGAGTCTATGTCCATGTCGAGTTCAGAAATGTCTACAGATTTCTTCATTAGGGGGCTTTTTTAGCCCGTTCGTTAGGGCTTATAGGATCACCGTTGTCGGTCTGTCCGTCCGTCCATTGCATAACTCACGAAAGAGTTAATCTAGAGTCACCAAATTTTGCACACTGGTTTGTTGGGCTAAAGTACGTTTCAAGTTCGAAGATTGGCAATATTGGTAAAAATATTGACCCCTGGGGGTCAAATGACCGTATTGGGTATCTGGAAACATGAGTTTAAAGCAACGAAACTTTGCAAACTGGCAGTTCGGATAATTTCTTGTGCATTAGTTAAATTTGGAATTTATAAACCCTATAAATTACCCGTGGGGGTCAATCATAGGGGTTTTTTTAAACATGCACCTAGAGTTCTAAAATTTGGTATGCATATATCTGATTCCATGACAAAAGGTACTATGAAATATTTTTTAAATTCCAATGAAATAAAATACCTGTAAGCGTCAATCATAGGGGTTTTTATAAAATAGTCAAATAATCTCCAAACTTCACAGAATTGATCTTTGGATAAAAGTAAAGGTGAATTTGGAGTTCCGGTCGATTATGATTAAAGGATGACCAGTGGGGGCTGACCGTAGTGAGATCAGCAGAAACTTAATTTACAGCCCTGTAATTTTGTTTAAATATTATTTTTGACTGTACATGAAACTGTTATCTTCAATATTAGACATCAGATTCCAGGATGACCCGTGTGAATCGACCCTGGGAAGTTTCTTTGAGCATTCTCTTAGAGTCTTTTTGCAGATTTTCTTCAAGACAATACATACTATAAGCTATAATATGGGACAAAACCGAAACAGATACTTAAGATAATATGATGCACTATTGTCGAATATGGAATTCATTTACTATATTAATAACCCTGTGAAAAAAACAAACTTAAAAGTTTCTGAACACAAAATGCAATCGAATGGGCCCTTCGTAGCTGCTTGGAGTAGGTTTTTTAAACTGTCGCCGTTGGTGATTAGAATTTTAAAGGTTAAGAATGGTAGTGTTAAAGCGGTGAGGATCTGTGACAGTTTTTGATTCGAAAGTTTATTTAATTAATAGGAATTTTTTCATCGGGATCGATCAGCTTGATGCATAATGTCGCTATTGCATTGATAAATTATTAGTAGTGTTTGTAAATTTCCAGATCGATTGAAATATCAATCCATTTTAAGAAGCGTTGGTTTTGTTGCTCACTTTATTTGGTCATATTCAAGTTATCCAAAAAAAAAATCCCGTATAAGTTCATATCCCCAAAACATATACGAAAACGTGGTTAGGGAAAGGATATTCCATCGATTCGCAACTTTTTGAAAAAACCGATAGTTCACCATGAAAATACTGTCATCGAAGGTCAACTCCGGGAAGTTCTTGACGTATAGATTCAGGAATCAAGAAGCACAACTGATCCTGATTTTTTCCCCCCATTTTCTAAAAAGCATGGTAAAGAATACTGAAACTTGAATAATTATTTAAAGATTAAATGTATACATGACCAAGGAACAGAATTTAACCGATAGTTTAAATATATTTAAGAAATCTTATTCATCCATGTCGATCTGTTTATTGCTGGATTTTTATTTATTTATCAAATTTTATAAATAATTTGTTTATAAAAGATCAGTGTATTGTTTCGGTGGTACGTTTCCAATAAATTGGGGTAAATGTAGCCTTCAGACAAATTTAATTAAAATTTTAAACACCGCAAATAACCCTGTTTCGTAGTATGGGGGAATAAGGTTTTATGTTAGTTGGATTGATTTGATTGGCTTATAAATAAAACCCATCAATTCTAATTGAAACCACCCAGATGCTAGATGGGTTTTCCTAACAAAACCATTAAAAAGACTCGAAACCCTTGTGTAATCAAATAAAACAACTCTGAATTAGTTATTGTCAAAATCAATAAAAAGTTATACTAACCTTCGCAAAACCACATTGGAGTTAAATAAATTTTTGACTTTAAAATGTTATCAATCCATTAATAATATAGCCCTATTTTGTGTTAGATTTTACTCACTCATTACGAAGTATTTAAATAGTTGAGTTAAAAGAAAACGTTCAATGGAAATTTCAATTAGAATTCCAACAGCAAAGCTAAAACACAGAAAAAAACAATAAAAATCATTATAGACTTTAAAAATTTAGAGATCAGAAAGAATTTCGTCACAACTAAATAAACGTACATTAAACTCACCATCTAGGACTTGGTACAATAGATTAAGAGGCTCATGTGTCGTCCCTATCGACTTTTTAAACCCCAATCTTGAATTTTGAAAATACACGAGCCTTATAAATATCCAGATAAATATAATTCCACAGAAACCAAGAATAACTAAAAAGCCAGAGGTCAACAACTGATCGGCCAGCTTTTCTGGACATTCTGTCAATGCCTCCGAACTCCCTGATAATATATTTGTGAAGTTTAATCCCTGACACTTATTAATCGTCCATGTCATCGTCACCAAAAATACTATATAGTGGCTTAATGAAATATTTAATCTAGCCATTGTTTCTTTCAATTTTGACAGTGTAAGATTTATGATTTAAAATACGCTTAAGATTTGGCTTAAGTTATTCTTTCACCTATTTTATGGCAATCATTATACTTGTATGGTGCATTAATGCTAATTTTAACGAGTTTTTCCCCACCACCTTTAATATATTAATATTTGAGTGGCATATATACTATGTTTTAACCGTTGCAATAGGCAAGATATTGTTTAACGTAACCTATGGGCCCCTAAATTCCGCTCTGCATTCAATTTACACATACTCTTACGTCACTGAGAAATGTTACCTGCCACTTACAACAAACGCGGCCAGCAATACCGTGGGTGACGAGATTCCAAACGGTAGTTTTTTAATATACTATTTTTTACTGTGCCAGCAATGCATTTTCCATCTTTAAAAGGCAAACCAAATTTTAAAAAAAAAGTAGAGAGTATTGTAAGCTATACAATTATGATGTCAAGAAATCGTTATTACAGATGAAAATTCTATTAGCAGTAAAATGATAATTCTTAAGCATTATTCCTTAAGGGACATCGTCTGGTTTCGGAATATTTTTGGTTAATATGGGGATATGTTACCTCCCTGTAATCTTCCTTTCCCTGCTTTTCCATAAGTACAGCAACTTCCCAAAGCGGTTGTGGTTTACTTCCCAAAAAAGGTCCCCTGGCGCATTGATCTATATGAGCTCCGAACTGAATCTCGTGCTGAAGTGACGCCTTTTCATCTTCCGTCCAAATAACCGTAGAGTTTAGGAAGGCGGTTACTTTCTGACCGCTCCATTCTTTTGGCTCAATTATAAATGGATCCATATCAGGATACGTGCTAATAAATTTAGTAACAGTTAACTGGCCGTGAACGGTTTAGTATAATAAATTTCAATTTCAAATCCATTACTCTTGATTGGATGTTGTGTTAGTTATTTTGTATCGATTTAGCAGTTTGTTTTGAGGATACCCACTCGCCCACCATTCCATATTTATTTCGGGATAGTAGAAGGCAAATACCATGCACATTTCGTCTGTTGAGGGATAGCCACCGATCACAGGGTACGGGCTGGTTTTCCAACTTGAGTCGAAAGTGCACTCTGTTGACATTATGTACAAGGGGATTCAAGAACCACCTTAAAGTCTTTGAATGCATGTTACTTCAAAGTTTCAAACGTTATCAACAGATTTTTATGTTTAATAGCCTAAAGTATAAGTAACGTTTCAACTTAAAGAATAGGTGTAAAACTTTTGAAACAGGATCAGGTGGGAGTACAATATTATACAATAAAAAAATTCAACGATTCATATTTTTGAAAATAAAAAATTTGGAACTGAAATAGCTGTGAGTGGAACTTTGAAAATTTTTGGATCATCCAGACTCTTGATCATGATAAAATCAGGAGTTTCTTATCGCATTCTTATGATAAGGAATCATTAGAATGTGATAAATTATGAAAAGATAGGAAATGCGGGTTGCAAATTCTGGATCTGGAACTTAGGGCTGGATGATCCAGATGAATACCGAAGCTCAAATTTTCAAAGTTCCACTCACAATTATTTCAGTTCCAAATTTTTTATTTGTTTATTTACAAAAATTGAAATCCTGATCCGGTTTCAAAAGTTTTATGCTTATTCTTGAAGTTACAATGTTACCTATATTGGAAGCTATTAAAAAATCGGTTGAGAACTACTGAAGCATTCAAAGACCCTAAAGTCGCTCGTGAATCACCCCGTATATTAAAAATTCGAGATTGATTTAACCCTGTCGAATCGCATCTTAGCTGAACTTTTTTCCTGGGGACGACTCAAATACATTGATGTTTAACAAGTTTACCGGATCTTTACCAAGGAGCCGGTTGTCAGTTTATTGCAGTCCAAATGTTTTATTGAACTTGTCGAAGTTATCCAAAACCTTTAAAATATATTTATCAACATTGACTTTCAGAACATTAAATTTTACTAACCAAGGGTTAATTGGTCCTTTGGTAAAAGTGTGACGGGCTCCCTCAATGGTCGGTTTTCTTGGTAATCAAAGTCGTAGTGAACATCGCGGGCTATCCAGGGTAACTCAGTTCCGTTTCTGAAGTGGCGCAGCACCATCTTGGTAGCTAAACATGAGTGAAATAGCAGATAATAGACATTTTTTCTTGTTTTTTTAAATACATATTTTACGAAAACCGGTGGAAATAATAATTCATTGCAGAAAGCCAATTCAATTTTATTTAGAATGGGATAAATACTTCCCAAAACCTAGTTCATTATTCTCGGTCAACGCTTTTTAAAATTTAAAACTATTAGCAATTAGGCGAGTGGGTATCCTCGTTTGTACACATTCACATAAGCTTATACCTGACATGTGGGCATGTAAGTTAACATTGAAGATATTGACCCCCTCAGGAGGGAGCACTTTACTAGTACAATATTCACTTCCATGTGCAGCAATTGTCCAGTTTTTAGTGTCAGGTGGAACGAAGAGAGATATTGAAATTGGATAAGTTATTGCCATAATTCCAGCCTCGTGTTGTCTACGGATTTAGAATTTTTTATTCTGAACTCTCTTATCTATTTCGTCAATGTGTTTAAAAATAAAATAAAATGTTATGGTTGAAACTTATTCAAATTATTAACCTTAAAATTTCAGTATCATAAATTAACACTCCTGTGTTAATACTAACGCCACTGAGGTTCTCGGGATTATTTAAATGAGTTTCGAGAAAGAAATACTCAGTCCGGTCGTCTCCCCATGGGAAGCCAACATCTTCCGGAAGCGTCAGAAGCTACGGAGAGAATTTTTTAAACACCCTTTGAGTTACATAGTAAGTTGAAACCACTAGCTAATAAAAATTGTAACCAACCCTTCCGCCAAAAGACCAAAGGTACAGGCTCATGCTACAATGAGCTCTTAGAACAACCTTAGATGACTTTGGGCCCCAGCAATCTTCAGGAGGCTGATTCAGCCAAGGCTTAAAAAACTCGTCTCCCGGTTGACCCGTAGGTGCCTTGCAAGTGTACACGTTGAAGTGATGTACGTACTTCAAGGCTTCTGGAGTTTGTAGCTTGGGTTTGAACTAAATTAAGCACCAGGAAAAAATGATGGTTCAAATATTCGGAAATTTTAAATTGTAATAACGGAGTTCATAATTTCCACGGAGGCCCTTAAGCACAAGCAAAGATAAAATTAAAATTTATAAAAAGACTTTATATGTCCGCCTGGGGACACAGGGTGAGTACGATTACAAAATTTGACAGAGGACAGGGGAGCATTAAGTTTATAGTTTTTTCTACGTAACACAAAATTCGTGCATTTTTATACAGCAAGGAAGGCAAGGAAAATAAGGTGGGAAGATGGTGTCAAAAATAACAATCGATAGTAATCATAATTAGTAGATAATCATAGTAAATATAGATAGCGATCTTCGTGACGCACTATAAAAAGCGAGAAACTAATTATCAACAAAGAGAATCTAAACATGGCCTCTGCATGTGTCTGTTACCAGTTGAATTTACCGCTCGACGATGGTTAACAAATTAACCACACTATTTCTGACATCTCTGTGATGGCCATGATGGCGGTACTCATGGGTATTTATTCACTCTAAGCGATGTCCGTGATTAGGGGCACCGATGGATAGTACTAAAATAAACGGGAAGGAGTTGACTAACCGCCGTTATGTGAGTCTTTCTGAGGGATTCCCGCCGATGAATGGAGCACCAGTAAGCCGTCTTTCGTCCGTCCAATGTGTACTTGGCTGTCAGCTCGTAAGCAATTCTGTTAAGGATCATAATCAACAAAAAGAATTCGTTTGAGTGCGTTATGAATATGAATGTGTTCCATCTACTTTTGAATCACTGTATTTTTAGTTGAACACTGCCCGAAATACATCCATAGATCGCACTCAATGAAAAATGAGTTTCGGTTGCTCAAGCGCGCAACCGTGGGCCGTAGTCAAGTGTTAGCAATAGCATGTATTTATAGCAATCCCCGTTACTGCCGCATCGATGGCTTGTGTTACATAAGGGTTTTAAAACACTTTTCATTGTGACTAGCAGTGAAATTAGCTTACTTGGTCAAGTTAACGGGCGCATGTGGGGGGTCGAGTAGGTTAATGGCAAGAGCTCCTCTGAATTCCCTGTGGTATCCAATATCGTCTGTGTCTCCTAGAGCCCAGATCAGTTTTACCGTTCCAGACTGTTTTTATAATCGTTTCATAATTAAAATCAGTTTTCTTATTATAAAATGAATGAAAATTTTTTTAGGGAAAAATTCAGGTTTTCTGGAAACCAATAATAAATATTTTTGAATAAAGTATTCCAAAAGATCCGTGCAGAATTTGAAGTATTGCTATAAGACTTGTAGACGTGAGTAAATAATTTTGTTGCTTAATACATCAATAAAAATATCCTGTCCGTCACACGTGTCCCACAAGCGTTTGAAATGCAGGAAAGTAACATGTTCCGTCTCAGAAGACTTTACTAGCTCCCAATTCTGCTGCTGGTCTAATTCCGGTCTTGAATTCCCGATTCCGTGATAATCCTATTAAACCTCTGCATCAATTCGATTTGTCGTTTTTGAATGTAGACATACATGTCATATTTTTTTAACAGCTAACCTGGAAGTAACTTTGTCCACCACCGGTCACCCCACCAATAACAATATCAGCCCCAGTCATTTTCCCATTGTGAGACAGACCCAGTCCGACCCATCCTGTCGTCTTTGCAGTGACCAAAAATTCCACGACTTCGTTTTTGACGTCAATCGTCCACTCGACGGTGTATCGGGGATCTAATATCTCCAACCGGGCATTTGTGGCCCCCAGAACCTCCGAATTATCTATGGCTATTATGTAAATCAGAAAGGATATGAAGGAGGATCTCATATTTCTGACGCAACTGCAATTTCTGCAGAATTAATTTCAAGTTTGTGGTAAGGCC
This sequence comes from Agrenia bidenticulata, assembly GCA_034694785.1. Classification (NCBI taxonomy): domain Eukaryota; kingdom Metazoa; phylum Arthropoda; class Collembola; order Entomobryomorpha; family Isotomidae; genus Agrenia; species Agrenia bidenticulata. Next base: position 18,142 of record JAQFYM010001501.1, on the reverse strand, counting down.
AAAACTCGTCGATCCAGATTCAGTTTCAAATTAAATACAGGACATTAAATACAGGACAATGGATAATAATAATTCATTGTTATAAAATAACTTAATGACATATTCAATTATGACAGTGACCTTCTTAATTGGAATGTTTGCTCTTTAAATCAACCAATGTCAGATCCCATGTTTGTTTATCATTCACTTTCGTGTTTTTATTTTTTCATTTTACCAAAAGTTGATTTCTAAATAAAAATCACAAAATCTGGTTATAATCAGTACATGTTTTAGTCGAACATTGAACATTGAAGATTCTTTACATTTTCCATACAATTTTCTGAAAAACATTACCAAAGATTTATTTGTCCGCCTTGCTATAAATTAAATCTTCATTCTCTTCTTTGAGAATTGAGAGAGAGATCAAGGGGTTAGGAGGGCTGGGCTGTTGAGAGAAGCGGAGTTTTATATCGCCAATTTTCAGACTTCAATACTTCATTAAGCCTTTGTTTTTATAAACACCATCCATGAAGATCAGAATCCTTGAACGTTGATTGAAAGCCATCAAATCAATCATGTTATAGTTTTATGTCAAATTCAAATGGAACTTTGAAATTGAGAGTGATTTGATGGTTCAGGGGACTAATTAAATTTTTAAAGACTGTACTAACATAATATTCAATCTTATTCAATTTATGTTTTAATATTATTCCTCAACTATTGTTCCGATTTTTGAACTAAAAAACTTTTCTGTCTGTGCAACTTCATTTCACTCAAACTTTCATGTTAACAGATAAAGTCAATACTAAATGTACAAATAAGTATAATATTTTCCACAGAAAAATCAACAATATCAAACAAATATAACCCAAGTGAGGTTTACTCTCATATCTCCACCCCAGTTGGTCTAATTAAGCTCATCTCCGACCTTATTGCTAATATGAACTTAAGAAAAATGTGTACCAAATTTTTCAAGTCAATCAGACAAGTTAAAAGTAAGTTGTCTTGTAAATAAACAGATAGACATGACATATAATCCTTAGAGCCGGGCTAAAACTACTTATCTTAACTGCCGTCCAATTATGATGCTATTAAATAATTTACCCTGGCACTTTTACTGGCATTTCAATGAAAATGTAAGATGTGTCAAACATACTGCTAATCTTTTGTCTTAAGTTTAGAGTTCTACTAGCATTGTGAAATTAATTCATTGGCCTCAATATTTTCTACCCAGAACGTTCCCAGTATGTGAGTCTGTTAAATTAATGATCTCTAAAGATTATAATTATATTTCAAATAATTCTATTACTCTCCGTTATGGTTTCCTACTAGCACATACAATGAGACACAATGACACCAACCTGAGCTTGCTGCTCTTAAAAGTCATTAAGGTAACCTTAAAATCTTTCTAGTTCAAAATTAGACTGTACAAAAATGAAGAAAATATAGAACGATAAATCAATTTCTAGGTTTAACTTTGTTTGACTTATAGTTCTCCAACATCGATTTGAGACGAGAAAAAAATAGACGCCATGGACTGCATATTTGTGAAAATTTTGTATTTTAATATTTTGATTTTAATTTTGACAACCAAGTATTCAAAATCAGAGGGATTAGGAATAAATTCAGAATTGGAGAAAAGAGGAGAATCTTCTGAGATCTCTGAGAGTTGGTTTGAAAAGATATATCCCGTGGCTTTTGCAATCGGGATCGGAATTTGTGTTCTCATCCTCTTATGGATTAAAGGGAGAACCCTTTACTTTTATTATCAAAACTACCTGGCAAACACCAAAAATATTTCTAGACAAACGAGGCCAGATTTGGATTCCATGTTTCAAACATTTCTTAATGGTAATTTTTTTTATTTTACTATCTGAATTGAATTCTTTTTTAGCCTTCTCTAAACGAACCAGTAGGTATATAGTTAAATGTGTAGAAACTATTTAAAACCCCTCTCTAAAATCTAATTGTTTCATTTTGAAAAAAATTAAAACAGATTTTTCCATCTCATTTTGAAAGCTTATGAATTGGTTGTGTAGTGTAGAGCTAATTTACTGGGACAATGCAATAATGGGTTCTGGAGTAGGGTAAATAAAATAAATAAAACCAGTGAGTAAATATTTGATAACGTTTATTTGTTTTTTGTTGTTAGCCCTGGATTATTAATATTCGTTGGGATGGCTATGGACCTGCTATATATCAAGATAAGAAGAAAGTTTAATAAAAATTTCTCATTTATTTAAAAAGTTAACGTGTAAATACATTCTACATTAACCGTAGTTTGTGAACAATTTTAGTCTGTACCGTCTTATTTAACAATTCACATGTTTAAAATAAATTTAAATTTCAAACAATACATAAACTAAGCAATTACATTAAATGTTCTAATAATTGTTGTTCTTGTTACTGTGGGTAAAGCTAGATAAAGTTGAGAGGAACAAGTTTAAAATTATTTCTAATAATTATTATTCATGACTGAGGGAAACAGTTATTATTCTCAAACTCAGTTACAAAATAATTGCAAAACATTTTCGTGAACAACATCGGTACGTTTATAGCTACCTTGGTCTTGGACGATTGGGTTCGAATTCCAAACTGATAAGCAGATAATACGTGTAATCTCTTGGTGAAAGATTATTTCCCTATGTTTATAGCAAATTACAAAATGATTACACAAGACATGACGGAGTTATACGTTTAAGTAGCGATTACTATTAATGCGCCCCTAAGAGAAGTTAATTCTATCCCTTAACTATTTATCCCTTACTAGGGCTGAATGTCTTCCCTTATTATAACATTTAATCAGCCGAACGAACTTGTCCTGCCCAAGTCATAGCAGTACTAATTAAACGCGATCAAAAATCATCGCAGTCCTTTCTCGTCAATCAAAATTTATCGCAAAAAAATTCTTTCCGATTTTAATTCGTCGCAGTACTTACTCATCGCGATCAACAGAACGTGTTGTGGACAATGGATGATTTGGTACTTCAAACATTTAAAATTAAATTCAGAAATACTCTATCTGTAATCAAATAATTTCATTATGCTATTATTTCTTATAAACTAAAATGTATAACAGATTTTAATGCAATGTTAGTAGAGACGCCAATATTAAACTCTGAGTTCGAAACAAATTCCTCTCTTCCCAATATTCTTCTTCTTTAGCTCCCAAATATTTATATAAATTTATATAAAGTGTCAAGGACGATGTTATGTGTTTTGCAAGACGTTATATTGCATTCAGATTGTCATAACCATGCTCCAAAAATTATTTCATAGATTTTATAGACATTTATATATGTAGTGTAAGTAATTAAATGACAGTAAGACCACATTTTGTCTCTACCAACCTTATTTAGACGAAGTTTGCTTTTTCTCTTTTCTCACGACATTTGATCGCGATGAATTTTTCTGCGATAAATTTTGATTGCGTCGAATAAAGTACTACGATGACTTTTTATTGCGAAAATTTAATACTGCGCTGAATTGGGCACGACGAATATATTAGGCGACGAGTAGCAGGGGGTCCCTATTTCACTTTGACCTAAGTGATCGGGAGGTATAGCATCGGACAGACAGACAAACATTAAAACACTTATAGAGGATTTGCACATGAACAATTGAACTAGATACCTGAAATTTTGTATACTGGTAGTTTATGGTTCCTTTATAGCAAATACAAAGTAATACTTGCGAAACTTTAATACTAGAGTGACCCTATGGGGGTACCCCCACCGATGTTCAGAAATTGGCTTAGAAGCTTGAAAGTTTTTATCAACCGGGCTCGGGCTATATGAAGTTGCACCTGTGAGTTTTACATTATGCATCTGCCTTATTCGCAATTGACCCAAACTCTCCACTTTAACTCAGATTCGGATTCAGAAGATATTCGACGTGTAAAAAGACGTACAATCATTGAGTGTACATTAGTACTGAGTTTCGAATCCCAACAACTTGCAGAAGATACCCTTAGAAATGAAAACCAAGTGGGTGGAAATTTCGAACTGTAAGTGCAGATTTGGCTACATACTTTCCGAAGCAATCAAAGCTTATGGGTACAACTTGCCGAAGCCGAATATATTATTCACCACTTTCGCTGTGATTCGGGAGTTAGGTCATTTGGTCACATCCAACCCAAGTAATTAAAGCTGATTTTTGTTTTCAATCTTCTAGGTTGCAAGATCAACGTGACGCATGCCGGTTCGATCTGTGGGTGAGCGGCGGATGTAAGGTGGCGGGTTTTACTTCGGACCTAATGAATTAACTTCTCATCTTCCGGTGCTGTGCTCTTACGGATTAAAGAGATGTAAAATGGAATTGACCCCCACGGGCTGTTTTTGGTAATTAACCTTCATTCCAGTTAGAATAATGTTTTACTCAAAAAGCTCAAGTACCCAAAATTAAGGGGACTCCTTTTTTAGAAAGCTACCCTTTTACGTATCATACTGAACTAAACTAGCTAACTACCCCCACGTATTTTACAGCCTACGCACGGGTTACAGATAAGATTTGGGACAAATCAGATGAATAGATGACCCGTGGGGATCTGGGGTATTTCTCAAAAGATTGACGTTGAGCCAGGAAGTTCTTTATAAATGCTATTATGGAAATGCTTCCTTCCAATTGAAATACGAATACATGACATGATGCTAAAGCACAAGGAAAATTATCATTTGTCTCGAATCGAACAGGCCTTTCGTAGCTCTGCTTGGAGTAGGTTTTTGTTTCAACGCCCAAACTCCAAAACTAAGCGTTTGGGCGCCACATAGATGTGCGGGTTTCAAAAGTCCGGCCGAATGCATACCTTTAGTACCTTTACTTTAAGTAATTTGTGGACCACACCAAGAAACATGCATCCACACAAAAGGACACCAATTAAAAGAAATTGTTAATTGCATGGACGAGGTGCTGATAATTTTATTACCTATTAAACATTCATGATCTCCCCCTTTTTCCTATTATTACAAACTCCTTGTTCCTCTTCTTCGACAAAACTCGTCTCCACCTTGGCCTCGTTCTCTTCTTCGCAAGCAGATGCAGACCCTGTGGGCTGTCTGTCCTCCATAGGTATCTCACTAACTACAATTTGACCTGATGACTTAAGCTTGGGTGACCTCCTCCTCCTACCACTACTCTGACCTTCTGATGATGATAGACTAGGGGATTGAATTGTTGCAACAGCCACACCAGGTAGTCTACTACTATTCGGTTTATAATTACGGATTCGTTGGGGTGGGGAAGAAGATGATGAAGACGTAGGCTTCTGCTGCTGGTCCAGTAAGCGGCCAATTAAACTTAATTTTCGTTCTCTGGCTCGTAATCTGCCTTTTACAAGTCTGAAAAAATAAATGGGATAGTGACACATCAATTCAATAAAGTACAGAATAGATTGGAATTCTAGGAAAGTAATTACCTCTGTCTTGCAGCCATGCACCGAATATGATCATCAAACATAAACTTGGCAGCCAAAATTGGACCCACACTACCTCCGGAACTCTGTACACAAATCCTTCCGCCGTTGTTATTCTTTGCTTCTTTGATTTTCTTCATCAAACTTATAGGGCTAGATTTTACGGTAATGTGAAGGCATCTGGAGTCGTTTGGATCTCCTAACACTTCAAGGTCCTTCAAACATAAAATTGCATTAAAATTTTTTGGTCCTACTTATTTTACAATACTTCACTGCTAATAATGTAAATTACTTGCAAAAATCCCACGAACTTAACAACTCCCCACCCCATTCTTTTGTGACTAGGTTCAACTAAAATTAACTGGAATGTATCCACGACCAAGAAGCGCCTAAGCTTTGTCCCTTCCAAACGGCACAGTACCATGCAGGCCAGCAGGTCACTATTGGCTAAGAAAAATCCATAGCCGTATTACATTATTTCAGTTATGGAGTGACATAATTAGATTATAAAAAATACTCACTGAGGTCCAAATTCTGCTCTATCCCAACACACTGCTGCGTATTTGTTAAAGGAAGATACTTTTCCGTTTCGTTCCGAAGCTCTAAGGATAATGCACGTAAGATGAAATAAACTCGCATAGAACGCCGGCACCTCTCACCCTAATGACGAACATAGAAATCGTTCAAAAGTTTTTAAATATTGAAAAAGTAAATATCCAATATAATAGCAATAGCTCAGAATGTGTCACCGACCTCACCACACGGCCTACGTCGGTCGATAGCCACAAAGCTAAGAGGACTTCCAACTGGTGGGAGCAATAGACCAGAATCCTGCAACAAATTCTCCAGAGAATAATCCCGCACACACAGGTACTCGTCTTCAAATATTTCTAGGAACATTTCCTCCGTCTTGTAGTAATTTTGTAATCTCAGAATGTTTTCTTCTCTATGGGATTCCAGGAGGGCTAAGTCTCGGTCAGGCAGTTGGATTTTCCGAGAGCGAAGAATTTGAAGTAGTAACGTCGTTGCCATTGACACAGTTACTAATCTCACTTTGCTATCTAGATTTCCAATCGGAATCAAAATAATTATTTAAAATCGTCAGTTCGACTAGATTCAATGAACTTGATCACTTGAACATACCATACTTAACAGCATTGCTAACAACGTTACTTATAATCCTCCTCACGAATTCTCCATTTACTCCACCATCACAGTTATAAAACAGAAGCATAACCCTGGCATTGCTCTCATTCTCCTTGTCCAAAGCATTACATTTTTTGAAAACAGCCCATACCAATGTAAGAGCATAAAAAGTCCCGTAGTCATTCTCAGTGCAGTCAGTCAAGTCCAGAATGTTGTTTTGCAGCAATGAGTCAGAGAGGCTTTCTAAAAGTTGACAGTGGGTTACTATCATGAATACTTGGCTCAGCAAAAAGAGTGAAAGTACTACACTCAGGTGGTCCTTTAGGATTTCAAAACATTAACATTAAAAGTATTAGTAACGTTTAACGTAATGAGTTCAAAAATCTGCTGTGTACCTCCTTATGCTTGTTTTTTTCTTTCTCCAAGCCCCCTAGGTAAACAGGTATAAATAATCGATTGAGAAGGTGGTCGACTAAAACATGATTTAAATCTTCGATCCCAAGTAAAAGTATGTCATTAACATAATGAAGATGGTCAAGGTGTTCCGCAACTAAATCATCTAGCCTACAATTATTGTTCTTGTTTTGTTCTTCGTCGGTATTGCTACACTTTTTGACCGCCTGGTCAATCTCCACAACATGATTCCCGATGAACCAAACAAGGTTTGAAAAGTACGGAGCTGCTGTCTTGTCACGGATGAAGTCGAGCATGGAAGTGTCATCAACTCTGTAGACGTTCAGAGTTAATGTTCGTACTGCTATCCGGACCATTGACTCAGAGTTGTTGAAAAACTTTATAGCCTCCGTGTACAGCGGGAAGTCATTCGTGTGCTTAAGGGACAGATAGAGAAGCACCGATTAATCAAGTCCCAATATCGACGAGTATAGTAAAAAATAATTTACGTAAATCGTACCTCATTGTAGAAAAAGTGGATGGTATGTGAATTGAGTTTGAAGCTAAGGGTTTTAAGGAACGAGATATAATAAGCCATCACCTCCTCGTCTGAGAAATCAAACTTGTGTTCGATGATTGAGTTGACGTGATTATTAGAGAGTAAGTAGTCTGTAAGTAACAGTCAAATGTCAAATTTTTATAATATTATGAATTTAGCCTTATTCCTAAAATTCAATCTTAATAGCTTACAAAGAGACGTTTCGTTTCGAATGTTTTCGAAAAGTATGTTGAGCGTCTGTAGGAGCTGCACGCACACGTAGCTGCCGCACTTTTGTTTCATTATTTGCAAGAAATAGGATAACATGTTCTTTTCCAGAAAGAAGCTGAAATTAATTGAATCTCAATTAAATCTTTTTAGTTTACAACCTGTGTTCTTCGGATCCATTAAACTGAGGTCAGCTTTGCATGCCGAGCTTACTCGAAGACAGTCGAGTCATTTTGATCTCCCCAGATAAGTATTTCAGAGATGGACCGGAGCGTTTCAACCAACAAGGCCTTGTTGGATTCTGACACCACCTGATTCTTTGACAACACTCCATAGAGGTATCTGAAATTCAAAAAGGAATCAATTAAAGTTCCAAAAACATTAATTGAATAACTAGATGGTTCAAACTGCGCAGTGTACTTGGCTTGCCACTACTTGGTCAGTGTTACTTACTTGAGATACTCGAGTGAGTGAGGATTTTTAGGTTTCCACAAGCCTCCGGTGCTGCTTTCTCTGCCCCCTCCACCCCCTCCAAACCAGCTACGACTCCGGAACATTTCCCTGAAAAACGCTCCCACCGGAATCTTGAATCTGTTTTTGGAATACTTTTTTAAAAACAGAATAATAGTGCAATTTTATTTATTTCATGTTTCCCGCATTTCTCATTCGCATAGTTTAGTCAGTTATCCTGTCGTTAGTGTACTAAAGGTCTCAATAAAAATTAATAATGATTAGTCCTAACCTAACTACTTTCATGGGGACCCTGAGTACTTAAAAATGATTCAGTGAGATGACTTGCCTTAACCTATAAATGAAAATATCATTTACAATGAGTCAGGTAAGGTAGGATTGATGATCGACACTATCCGTTCAACATCAGATCTCATCAGAATACATTATGCAAAATTCAGTAAACATCACATGGCTCATGGCGTCACTTAATAGTTTAATACACAAATGATTTATTTTTAATGGGACTTTATTGCAGTTTAGAATCATCAATATTCATCGTCATTCATTTGCTCATCCTCTCTTTGTATTAATGATATTTACAAGTTCTGTGTGACTAAATATACACAACCTGCATAATAAATACCCACACGTAAGATCCTATATTGCCAACCTTGAAGAAGTCGTCTTGTCTTGTATGTACTCAGAGGTTGGGGTAAAATAAATTAATTAGGAAAAAATGCTCATTAAATTTAAATACATTGAATATAATGAAATTCCTCATGCATGACATTGCCACGCAGGTTTAGGTTGAGACAGAACAGGTTCTCTTTTTATTTATACATTTAATATTTGTTGTTGGGATCGTAGAGCTTTTTAAAGTTTAGCTTCATTAAACAGCGTCAAGTGATACTGACAAAACATCTCATCTCTAACTATTTTGATTTATTTTTAAAATGATTTTAAGTTCCTTACAAACATATTTCCTTCTAATCCTCGCCTTAGAAATTCACTCAATCCAATCCAAGATAAACGGTTCATTCCAGTACCCCAAAGTTCGGAGAGATGACACAGTCTCAGAAAACTATCATGGGACAAAGGTTCGTCTCGTTTTTATTTATTTTAAACAACCTTTGATAGAATATTAAATTACCTTTCAGTAAATTGTTTCAAGTTTATTTCGAATAAGCCTATTGGGATTTCCAACGTATGATTATTGTAGATTACAGATCCGTACCGTTGGCTGGAAGACGCGGATTCAGATGAGACCCAAAAGTTCATCGAGACTCAGAATAATCTGACATTCTCTTACATGGAAGCAGCTCCTCATCGAAATCAGATTCGAGATAAACTCACCGAAGCCTGGAACTATCCCAAAGAAGGATTGCCAAAGGAAAGAGGGAGTCGATATTTTCAATACAAGAACACTGGACTCCAAAACCAATGGTTGCTCTCCTTTAAATATAATTATATGAAACTTATAATTAAGTTACTGAATTAAATAACATAATTTAGGCTCAAGTTTAACGGGGTTTTGAACATTTTCAAGGGTTTTGTACGTTGCTGACTCGCTGGAAGAGTTGGGAAAGAACCCTTCAGTGTTCCTAGACCCAAATACGCTATCATCAGATGGAACTGTATCTCTTAGTAAAGTGTCATATTCGAAAAATGGGGAGCTCATTGCTTACACGTTATCCCAATCTGGATCTGACTGGTCAAATATTCACATCAGGAACGTGTCCACCAAAGAAGACTTTAAAGACGAAGTGATACGTTTCACAAAGTTCACCTCAATCTCTTGGACTCATGACAATCTAGGCTTCTTCTATACGGTAAATAATTATTAACTTTTACCGTCCAACTTTCATCTGTGCATTGTATAATATCCAAAGTCCGACCGTGCAGTTAGTAACCAATCTTGCGATCTTGGAGAGTTGTCGAACTCGGTTTAGATGTAGGTAGAAATTTTTTTTTGATAACACAAGCCAACCAGCCATTCATTTTTAAATTCGTCCAAGTTGCAATCACTTAAAAGATGCTCGTAGGTCAAAGGTCAACAAGTGTCCGTGTAAGTTGTGAGCGACTAAGCTGGAAATTAAATTGGCCTAAAACAGTAGGAGCAATGTGTGTAACTTATAGATTTTCCCCATGCATTTCAATGACAACAAGCCACTTGTTCTACATAATTCTATAAGTCGAACGAAGGGGCTTAAATTCATTCTTTACATAATTTTAGTTACACTCCGCCATTTCCGATTTAAAAAGTCTGATCTTGTGTCGACTAATACGAAAGTCTGACTTTACCAATGATTTATTTTATGCAAAGAGATATCCTGGGGACACTGAGGATGAGTCCCTGCAAAAATCCAATAAAAACGAAAAAATCTATTATCATCGAGTGGGGACAAGCCCATCTGAAGATTCCTTACTCGTCGAATTCCTTGACAAGCCAAATTGGTCTATGTAAGTTTATAGCATATATACTTGAACGTTTACAACCAAATTGTTATAACTGACATGATGATTTATTAATCGCAGCTCTATGGATGTATCTGATGAAGGAGATTACCTACTTGTCAGCACGTACGATGTTATTAATGAAGACTATCTCTTTTACGCCAGAATCGCCGAATCCGTCAAGGACGGCCTTAAGTCTAAACTAACTCTTGTACCTTTAGTCACTAGCCCTGCCTCGTATTCCGTAAGAATGGATGACTCGTAACTTTTGACGATTGTTTATGTTGACATTTATTATAATATCAAGTTTATCACAGAACGTAGCAAACGACGGAGCGATATTTTACTTTATTACAAATGAAGGAGCTCCAAACTACAAGCTAATAGGAATGGATATTAACAAGCCGGAAAATAAGTATTGGTCAACCCTTATCCCTGAACACAAAACGGACGTGCTCAACTCCGCATCAGCAGTGGCAGGGTATGAGGTCACTCACCATTGAGTTTGACAGATTCAATTTATGCATATTAATTTAGGGACAAACTATTGACGTCTTACATGAGGGATGTGAAAAGTACCCTGGAGCTCCGCCACCTCCGAAACGGAAGTTTAATCAAAGACTTTGCAGTGGAGGCCGGGTCAATTCAAAGTACTGAGGGAAGACGAACTCGCACCAACTTTTATTTCAAATTAGCAACATTTTCAAATCCCGGCGTTTCTTACAAATTGGATTTGGAGAAAGACGACCCCGAGTTACAATTACTTAGTCAAGTGAAGCTTAGTAATATCGACACGACCCAGTTTGTGACGAAGCAGGTCTTCTTCAATAGCAAAGACGGAACCCGAATCCCAATGTTCCTCACGCATAAAAAGGTGAACATTAGTTTGAACTTTAAATACGAACAAATCAAGTAACTGTTAAAAAAAATTAATATTTTTTAAGGACTTGAAATTAAATGGTAAAGCTCCAACGTTGATGTATGCTTATGGGGGATTCAGTAGCAGTCTGGACCCATTCTTCTCGATAGGATTCCTCGTATTCGTAAACAGTTTCGATGGTATCCTCGCAATTCCTAATATTCGAGGTGGAGGGTACGATCATTTATTTTAATACAATTCTGGCTATACAATTTTCCTGAATTAAAATTAAAATATCTATTGCAGAGAGTACGGAACGTCTTGGTGGGACGGGGGTAGACTCCTAAATAAGCAAAATGGATTCGATGACTTTGCATCTGCAGCAGAATACCTCATAAGTAACAACTACACTAGCCCGTCCAAGTTAACGATTCAAGGGGCGTCTAACGGGGGCCTTCTTGTCGGGGCGACTCTTAATCAACGCCCTGAACTGTTTGGAGCTGGAATTGCCGAAGTTGGGTAGGTTTTTTTGACGCTATACAGCTCGATTACCAGCCCCACGAACTGGCCGACGGTAGTTATTTGGCTACAGCACGGCACATACTTCGGCTTTCAAGTCCTTGTCGGCCATGAATTTGACAATGTAAGATTGAAATTCCTGTTACAGAGTGATGGATATGCTTCGATTTCAAAAGTTTACGGTGGGGGCTTTCTGGTGTGGAGAATATGGATGTTCTGACAACAAAACTTATTTTGAAAACTTGATAACCTATTCCCCGCTTCATAACATTCGACTACCTCTAAATCAAGTGCAGTACCCTGCAGTATTAGTTCAAACTGCGGATCACGATGACCGAGTAGTCCCCATGCATTCCTACAAATATATTGCAGAGTTGCAGCATAAGATTGGACACAGTGAACGTCAGGTTTGTATTTGTATACACTTAACTGAAGCATTATAATGAGTGGCAAATGATGTCAATATTTGTTCACTCATAAACGCAGACTAATCCCTTGATGATTCGTATTGAGAAAAAAGCTGGCCATGGCCATGGTAAACCGACATCGAAACAGGTTTAAAAAATATACTTCTTAGCCAATAATAATTTTAGTTGCAAGTTATTAATTTTTATCTCTTTTAAATTGCAGATTGAAGAGTTAGTTGACGTGTATTCATTCCTTGTTCAGTCCCTCGGATATATATTCCAAGATAATAAATAATCCACCTTCAAAGTTTTTAAGATAATATTAATATCCAAATAAATGACAAAATTGGACCTTTAAAACATAAAACATTCACCCCAGAATATTCAAAAATCATATAAACTACTACCAGTACCATGTTTGTTTATCATACAATTTATTCATTAAAATAAATTCGTGTTTACAATTACGGTTTTGGACGTTTGGAATTTTCTAGACCTTTCTTACCTTCCCAAGATTTTAATGATTGATTTTGATGCAATAATATTCTATAGTATTGTATAAAATGATACATGGTATATTGTAGAGGCGCAAAGTTATGAGCACCTAAAAACTGTAAAACTTTACGGATATACATTTAATTAACATTAAATTTATTGTGATCACATATTTAAAAATTTAAGTTTTGGACTGTGAAGACTTGGATTGAATAGCCGGTGATTATTTATACTTTAGCAGTGGAAAGGATTGCCAAATGGGCATTGGTGAAATTGACGTTTCGGGTTAATAGAATCGCCATAGTTACAATATGCAAACATGACATACAATTCCATTCTGCTCAGTTTTTTAGATCAATCTAAAAATGTCTGGAATATTATATGAGTTGTTGATAAAGTTTGTATCCCGTGGAATCTTATTTGCTTTAAAACATCCGCTGTGTACTACAACCAAAGTCGATAAAAATCAGCAACTTAAAATAAAATCTTATCAACTTCTCAGCCAGGCTCTCAATGTAATTTAAAGCACGTAACATATATTCCACACATACATACGTTATTTACCACTTTCTATTGATTGATAATTTTTTGAAGGTCAAAGAAGTTGACGAAGAGGAAGAGGAAGCTTCGAATAATGTTCAAGAATTCTTTGAAACTGTTGCCGGGGAAGACATGGAAATCGACTGGGAAGAACTCAAACAAGTCCTTGACATAACCATCAAAAAGGGTATTTATTCTTTTATCTACAGTTTTAGGTTACTTTTTTTTAAAATCAGGCTCAAAATATTTTGTGCATTATCATCAATTTTTCTGAAATCGGCTTTAATCGGGTTCAAAAATATTTTAATCTGTGTATTTATATAATTTATCTTAAACGAGTTTTGAATGATTTTTAAAAATTTTTGAAACAGTTTCTGCTTTGAAAATGCTGCGCAGTTTAATTGTTTATAAGTGTTTCAAAAAATTAATTCTGTTCGGCCAGTTCTGTGTTAAAATAAAATATTATTTTAAATAACCATTTAAATATGTTTCGACAGTTATTCTTACCATCAAACTAAATCAAACCTTATAAATAATGTGAATGTCCGTACTGAATTAATTTTTTTATCCTTTTGAATTATATGAACGTATTTGGAAACAGAAGTTGGTAAGTTTATGTCACATTTCCAAGCAATGAAAGCGAAAAAGTCAATTAAAATAGCCTTCCTTGCATGTTAATATAGAGTTCACGTTTGAAGGATTTAGTCGTAACGTATGCCGTTCCATGGTGGCAATGATGGATATTAATAAATCAGGTAGACTTGGACTGGATGAATTCATATCACTTTGGAAATCAATTCGCACCTGGAAGGTGAATTTCATTTGAAAAGTTGTTAATAATTTTTAAACCCACACATTCCAAAATAAAAAAATTGTACCTTTACAGAGCGTGTTTAGCACGTATGACAAGGAGGGATCAGGTCAGTTGTCCTCATTTGAACTACGACAAGCCCTATCCTCTGCTGGATTTAATGTGAACAACAAAATGCTAGAATCTCTTATACTCAGATATGGAAATAAACAAGGTCAAATCTTGTTCAATGACTTTATCATGTGTGCTGTAAAAATCAAATGCATGACCGGTGAGAACTTATCTGAAAAGCTAATTAAAGGGCCTGTGAAAAAAATTTAATTGAATAGCTGAACAAATTTTGTTGCAGAGATATTCCATGAAAACGAGCGTGGAGGAAGTGTGTCATTTACAATGGAAGAATGGGTTGAAAAGACTCTGTATTCATAAACTACAACTCGTTGGGAAAATCTTTGCTGTATTTGTTTTTTAATTCCTGAGCTAATTGTCATATTTTTTACTTATTACTGAATTTGTTCCGAAAATGTACTTGTTATTCTTTGACAGTGATGAAGCAGTATGGTATTCTTTAAGGCATAAGTTTTATGCATAATTTATTTACGCAGGAATCTAATGTTCTTACTAAATTCCAACTTCGAGCAGCTTTCGTTTGCACAAAATGTTGTTACTCCAAGCAAAAATTATTAAAACATTAAAACATTTACATTCAATGAATAAAAACTGACATAAAAATTGCAAGCCTTCACAACGGATTAGTAAATCGAAAATCAAATTCTAATCACCCTCGACAATCATAGAAAATATATTTAAAAAAGTAGATTTTGCGTGCTTAGTCATTAAACCTTACATCTTCACGGTCCACCCACACCCATGCATGTTTACAGCTAGGGTGGATCTGATTTTAGAATTAAAAAAAAATTCTGTACATTTTTTAATCGGGTGGCCGTCAAGTAGGATTTTTTTTGTAAATTTTGCTGTTTACAATTTCATTTGGTATAAATATATTCCTGAGTTCCAACGACAGTTAAGATGTATGGAAAACAATTTCAATCTTTTGAGTTAAACTCCAAAAAAGTCCGTATTTTGTACATATGTTGTATGTTTAATGAGAATTAAAAGAGAGTCTAGAGAAGGAATGTTGATGGTCCTTGACGGGGTAGTGGATAAAAAAGAGCGGATGTAAACCCATCCTCTTGTATGGACTAATTACTTACATTTCTACCACCACACACCTCACTTGTGAGCTTATCCTGTTAATCTCACTAACTGGATAACCAGTATGGGAAATGCTATACATTTCTCCCTTATCTTCAACCGCCATCACATCGCGTATAATTATTTCTAAGTCTATCTCAATTAGACGATTCTTATCCATAAATTCAAAATCTGCTTCTCTGTCCTTGGTCAGTCATCTCATAGACGGATTATCACACGGACCACCAGCAAACCACTTAACACCTACAAACTATGAGTAAGGAGCATCTATTTATTCACCTCTCACAATTGAATTTTTATTTCTCATACACTATCTTAAACGTTTCATTTTCCGAACCATAGAACTCTTTCCAACTAATTTGGCCATTGGATTCCTTCTTTGTCTTTGGGAAATATTGGAAATCCAAGGTAAGAGCTTATCTTAGCTATTCATTTAGATTACAAGCGGATATTTTTTAAAGAATGGTGATGAGTTCATCACATAGACACAATAAAATCATTGGGTTAAAACAGGCCATGTGTTATTTTTTGGTAAATTGAAGTTTAGAATTTCTCAATTTTTCTAATTCGAATAAAAGCATTTTAAAATTTTTGAATGGGAATGGAAAACTGGTAGGGACATGGTGGGACCTACAAGGGAGATCTGCTTGCACATCCCTCGGATATTTTGTGAATCCTCATGACTGCTCGAAATTCTATCGGTGTGTCGACCAATCAACATCAGGGAGCCATGTATTCACCCGGTTCGATTTTGACTGCCCTCCCGCCACCGTTTTCGACGAGTCCGTGAATGTTTGTGTCCACCCTCAAGCTGGGGGCTGTCATGGAGGTTGGACGTCACTAGGTTGGGGTGGCTGGTCCTATCCAGCTAAGGGATGGTCTCCTACACCCAAAGGCTGGACCGCTCCCATAGGCTGGTCAACACCTTCCAAGGGTTGGTCGCCGCCTAATATCGGCTGGTCTACCCCGTCCAGGGGTTGGTCACCACCATCCAAGGGTTGGTCGCCTCCTTCCATCGGTTGGTCGACCCCATCCAAGGGCTGGTCGCCCCCTTCCAAAGTTTGGTTCTCTCCTCCTGTGTCTACTGGATGGTCTCTGCCATCCAAAGGGTGGTCGCCCCTTCACCCGGCATGGGTATCGTCTTCTTGGGGCTTGTCGCCTCGGTATGATGGAGGCTGGGGCAAGGGATGGGCATTGAATTGAGGTTTCATTGAGCAGTTATGAATTGTTACAAACAATTGTATAATAATTAGAGTTTTATTTACAACACCAAACCAAAACCTCACTATAGTGCTATTGTTATCATAAGTTTGTAATTCTTAACAAATCTCCTGATTGTCGCCTTGTCAATGTGATGATGCTGATAATCCTGAATTCTATATAACATAATGTAACCATTTCAGCAAATCAAATCCAATGTGATATTTAATTCATAATTGATATTAAATGATGCATAAAGTCGCTATGGTCATTCATTAATTGATTTAGGATGTACGTGTATTAAAATGTAAAAAAGATCCTTGTATGAACCTGACCTTCAACTTGAATTCCTAATATTCCCAGCACCATCACCAACACTTTTTTTGTAAACGCATATTACAAATTGTGGGAATTCCATACAGCAAAGATAACTAATAATGATTCGTATCTCTGTAGATAATAACCGGCTCTGTTTAGCAGTTAAAAATGAGGGAGTTCAGATACGCCCTAATCACCTTATCCATCAAATACTAATCATACATTAACAACAAAAGGTTAGAACAAAGCTCATGGAAGAAAATATTTGTAGTCCAGATTAGCTTCAGGAATAGATAGTAGGATTTTAAGCTTATAGTTTGCATATGCAAATATTATCTTACTCTATCATTCTATACAAAATGCAAGTTCATTTATTCACAAATGACTTTAATTAATCTGGATATCATAAAATGGTAATACTGTATAATGCATGGGATTTTTCACATCAAGATGTTTTGGGAGCTGCTGAAATAGAGAAATCAAACTCAAGCTGTCACTCGCCAAGCAGCAAAGTTAAAACAAACAAGAAAATTGGCGTTTTAATCTTAATTTAAAATCAATCCCACCCAGCATATACAAGGTATCAAGTCTTTTTATTACATACTAATAGCAATAAATTCTGATAGTATTCAGCTATTAAAACACGGAAGTTGACTTTATAAGTAAAGCTTCATCTAATCATAGTATTACTTTGGAATAGTAATTACTGTTTAACTGGTAATAATAACACAAACTGTTTTTAAGGCATTCTGTCCGTATACCGGTTATTTTATAATTCGTCATCAAATCATCAGTGGCAGAGCAGGGACTATACAATCCTATTTTGTGCTCAATAATATAAATCTATCCGTTCAACATTTTTGACTTCGTCAGTATTATGTAAGAATAAAATCCTAAAAGTGATAACATCTTTTGCATTGAACATCAAATTCTAAGCTTATTTTTTCATTTACAGCCTGTAAACTTGAAGTTGGTAAGGATGACAAGTGCATTTTAGATGCATTGTTTAGACGGTTTCTGAGATTCAGAATCGTCTAGCTATACAATATTATAATTTAATTTATGTTTTTTAAGCTAATGTTTTACATGCAAAAAATGATGTATATGAAAATATTTATTTAGGTCAAAAGAGAAAGGGAGTTTATTTTTAGATTGAGCGCGCTTTTTCTCTTTGTTC